>MU117965.1:4211-119861 GCA_014904855.1 Thelephora ganbajun | reverse complement strand
CGTGCCCGACGCAACGGACGGGGTCCTGACAGTTCCCTTAAAAGGCTCTGAATATACGTTTAGAAGTGGATATAACCTTATGGACAGTCACTCATTTTCTATCTAGTGCGTAGATACATGCCAGTCCAAGACATCCGCCCATTTCCCAGGAAGCAACCGCGATATCTGTTCCACGTCTTTGTCGCCACGTCCTGAGAGACACTGGAGGACTTGTTAGGAAAACGAAAACTGGTGATAGACATTGCACGCACGATCACAATGTCCTGGTCTGCGGGCAGGGTTGAAGCAAGCCGGACGCCCTCCCAAATGGCGTGGGAGGACTCGAGGGCTGGAATTATACCCTCGAGCTGGGTTAATATTCGGAATCCCCTAAGAGCTTGTTCATCAGTTGCGACGACGTATTCTGCCCTCCCAGAATCCTTCAACCAAGCGTGTTCCGGACCAACGCCTGGATAATCCAGACCAGCACTAACTGAATGCGTCTCGATGATTTGGCCAGACTCGGACTGCAGGATGTAGGTCCTGACACCGTGTAATACACCTGGGGTACCCTTAGAGAGCGTCGCACTATGCTTGCCGCTATCAAGACCTGTTCTACTGTGAGTTTCAATCCCACCAAAAAAAAACATGGGGACGACTAATCACCTTCGCCACCGGCCTCTACACCGATTAGTCTGACACTCTCATCAGGGATGAAGTTGTAAAATGTCCCGATCGCATTGCTGCCACCTCCGACACATGCGACCACAGCATCAGGCAACTTGCCCCTCACGGCCTGCATTTGCTCCTTGATTTCCTTGCTTATGACCTTCTGGTAATCCCTGACGATCGTTGGGAAGGGGTGTGGTCCAATCGCGGACCCAACCAGGTAGTGTGTGGTTGCCAAGTTGGTCACCCAATCTCTGAAGGCCTCGTTGACGGCATCCTTCAGGGTCTTCGAACCAGAGTTGACCGGGATAACCTTTCAGAGACTTGTTGAACTACGAGAACCCGAACATGGTGCGACGGAATTACCTTGGCTCCAAGCATCTCAATTCGAAACACGTTTAGCGCTTGACGACGAACGTCTTCCGCACCCATGTAAATCACACACTCCATACCGAAACGGGCGCAGACAGTAGCGGTAGCTACTCCATGCTGACCCGCACCGGTCTCAGCGATGATCCTGGTCTTTCCAATCCTGCGCGCGAGAAGTATCTGTGTAACGGTGTTCTCCACAATCTGCCTGGATCGAGAAATCGTTAACCTACCTGTCCAATTGCGTTGTTGATTTTGTGAGAGCCTGTGTGGTTCCTATGGGTTCGAATTTAGATGGAAAAACCTAGATGCTATACCCACTCACAAGTCTTCGCGCTTCAACCAGATTTTTGCACCGCCTGCCTTTTCGGTCAGTTTTTCTGCGAAATACAAGTTTGACGGCCGGTTCATGTAGCCAAACAAGTTCTCGAACTCTTTCCAGAAACTTGGGTCCTCCACGGCGGCCTTGTGCGCGGCCTCTAGTTCCGTGAGACAGTCGAACAGCGCTTCTGGGACATATTGTCCTCCAAATTGCCCAAACCTATGGGGTAGGTTCGCGGTCGCAATGTTGGCAGTTTCGCCAACAAGAGCGGCATTTGAGGGTGCTCGAGCTGGGGTAGCCGTTTGGGATTTCCGATTCACGGGACGAATACTCTGGCAGAAATCTTCGACGTTTTTCAGAACGTCGTTTGGGAGAGAGTCCTTGATCACGTTCACAATGCGACTTCCAATCACAACACCATCCGCGCCGGCGTTTTGGACAGTTTCAAAATGCTCCCTGGTGGCTACTCCGAACCCGACTGCCAGGGGGATGTCAGTATAGTCCCGGATGCGTCCAATAATTTCGGGGAGTAATTTGTTAATAGACACGTTGGTCGATGAGCCTGTCGTTCCCATCTAATGGCGGTCAATCGATGGGCCTAATTGCAAATGACCAAGACGAACCTTGGAAACAACGTAGATGAAACTGTCGGCAATTGAACTTAAGAACTTGATCCTCTGGCGGGTAGTTGATGGTGCAATCAAAGGGACGTAAGAAACGCTGGGAGGTAATCAGAAATTGTGCAGGCGTAACAAAGAAGGGGATGCATACCCAGCGGTGGTGCACTTATCACGGAAAGCCGTGGCTTCCTCTGGTGGGAGGTCGACCATAATAAACCCGTTAGCCCCGGCCTCGCTCGCATCCTGGATGGCCTTTTGCTCTCCATATGCGAGCACGGGGTTGTAGTACCCTACGAAACACGCTTGAGCGCATATTTTTGCTTTGACCAAAGAAGAAATTTAACCCATGAGGAGCACAGGAACCTTGAGTCCTTTATCTCTAGCTGCTTTGACCTGACCGAATACCTGAGCGTAGGTGACACCTTGTTCTACGGCGATCTTCGAGCAGAGTCAGGGATGGCACACAAGTTGGACAGGATAAAGTACCATGTTTGATTCCTGGATAACGGGGCCGTCTGCTGAGGGATCGGAGAATGGCACACCGAGTTCGATGATATCGGCTCCCCCACGTTCCATAGCTAACAGGATATCGACAGTGTCATTGGCCGTGGGGTAGCCAGCCGTGACGAATGTGACGAATGCCGCAGTTCCCTGATTTTCAGCTGTCAGTACGAGTGTTTAATCCGCCAGAGCGTCCAACCTGCTGTTTCTTTGTCTCGAAAACTTGTCGGAGAGCCTCCATGGCAATAGCGATAGGGGGATGTGGTGACTCGATCCGTGGATGGGTGATGATCACAGGAAATATCGGATGAGCGGTTTGTGATCGATACGCTTACCGCCGGAAATTATTCGGCGATGATCGATGATTTGTTGCAAAGGCGGACGGATGCCTGGTGTAGGGAAGTGTTACGCGAGCTCGAAAACATCACAACATTTTAGATACTGACCTGGTTGGTTCAGAGCACCGCGAGGAGATGTTGCCCGTCAATCTCAGATGTCGCAGAAGGGAAAATTCAAAAACCAGTGATCCGCTGACTACTTCGCGCTATTATCGAGAAGATCGGCGGTCTGAATTTTGTGATGTACCCGTGGGAAGTTAGAGCGGTCCAACCTCTCCATGGAGCTCTCATCCGACGAGTCCCGCATCCTGGTCATCTATACAGGGGGTACCATTGGGATGCTAATCGGCTCAGATGGATACTCCCCAGAGCCTCATTTCTTGACCCAGTTCCTCCGCTCCCAAGCACGCTTTCACGATCCCCTCCAGGATTCCCTTTTCTCCAACGCGGGTTCGTCATCCACATATCGAGAATGGTCTAACACAAATAGCGGTAGAAGCTCGCCTTCTGCTTCTGACACTACATCCGCGAAGTTGGCTCAACATACCTTGTCTGTCCGGTCGACCCGCAAGGTCGGACGGGACGATTTCTTAATTCCTGCTCCATCGAGCAACCAAGGTTCTAGTCGACAAACCGGATCCACGAAAATCTTCAAGGATGTTTATGAATGCTGCCTCCCTAGTCTGGTTACTCCTCGCTCAAGCACCGGCCAGGGTGGAAAACGGATCCGCTATGCAATCCTCGAGGTCCGCATTGTTCCGGGGCATCATAGACCGCACAATTAAGAGTATTCTCAGTGGTTGCCGTTAATGGACAGCAGCAATATAGAAATAGACGGTATTTCGTGGTCCACTCTATTTCATCGCTGGATGTAGACGACTAGGTCTAGATTGGATTCGCATCGCGACAGAGATCGAGCTCAATTATGCAACCTTCGATGCCTTCGTCATCCTCCATGGTACCGACACCATGGCATATACAGCCAGTGCCCTCTCGTTTGTGTTAGAAGATTTGGGAAAGACTGTTGTAGGTTTCATTCGTCCGGTTCATCGACGAACCCTCTTCACCTTAGCTGTCCAGATCTTGACTGGCGCACAAATACCGCTTTCTCAACTCCGGAATGATGCTGCGGATAATTTCCTCGGCGCTTTGGTCGTCGCCGGCCAATACATAATACCCGGTGTGTATTATTCTTAGTTCTACTCACTCCTATAACTGGCTTTCTCCAGAGTGTGCACTTTTCTTCAATCACACGCTTTACAGAGGCAACCGTGTTTCCAAGATATCCTCCTACGAACTGAATGCGTACGATAGTCCGAATTTCCCCCCTCTTGTCAAAGGTATGGTCTATCAAGAATCTTCTGGGTTCAGAGCTTTGACCTTGCGGGACAGTCGGGATTGATATCGTAGTAAACTGGATGAACGTCATCAGGCAGACTAGCCTCCATCGATTCAAAGCTCATAAAAGTTAGTGAAGAATTATCATATTGGGCATATCCAGTGATTTAACAAGACCCTTCCCACAGAGATGAGCTCTAACGTTGGTAGGTATTTTAGCTGAACAAACCCGAGGATATCGCCTCATAGGTGCCGTACAGCGACCCTTCGTCTATTCCCTGGTATCACAGTTGCCACCGTCCGCGCATTTCTAAACCCGCCTATCAAAGGGGTCGTCCTGGAGACATTCGGCAAGCGCTATGGAAATTCAACTCATTGACTGGACTGACAACTTCGTCAGGTGCCGGGAACGCTCCCCAGCGCCCGGAACTAGCAGATGCCCTCCGAGAGGCTTGCAACCGGGGAGTAGTTATCGTGGCGATCTCCCAATGCACAAGGGGCGCAGTCTCGGATGCTTACGAGGCTGGCCGAAAGTTGTTACAAGCAGGGGTCATTCCAGGGGGAGACATGACGCCCGAGGCAAGTAATGCTCATGGGACGTGATTCAAGAATGCTGAAAGTCGCAGCAGTGTGCACTTACAAAACTATCTTATTTGCTCTCTAAACCTTCCCTCTCCGTAGCGGGAGTTAGAGACCTCATGGGTACACCCCTCCGCGGAGAGCTCACACGAGTTACCACCAAAGCACACGCGACGCAATCCGCACAAACGACTATGGACGAACAAATTGAGAGAATCCAGGGGATCCTGTCACAAGTCGTCAGGCTGTCCAGTCGGTCGAATAGCATAGAGCCAGCTGTGCCGTCCATAACTGTGAACTTGGCGGAAGATTCCCCTTCTCCATGGACATGGACTGCCGCGGAAGCAACATCCACAGAGGCGTCTCTTCTTCCATTTGTCACACACCTCGCTGTTGCAAGGGATGATCCTCGCGGGCTTGAGTTTTGCCTTCGCACCGACTCCGTGGGTGACGTGGCCAATTGTCTAGACGTTTCAGGTCGGTCGCCTCTGCACACTGCCGCGATAAACAACAGCATCAAGTGTGTTTGTATGTTATTGGAGAAGGGGGCACTGGTCCACTTGAGAGATTCGCTCGGACATACCCCTTTGTACTATGTAAGTCACTCAGATTTGCCCGTGAAATGAAGTACCAACATTCCCGTAGGCGGCAAGAATGAAACACGGGAGCATCGTGGATTCACTCGTTAGTGCGGGTGCAAATCTAGGGGGATCGGACGTAGAAGGGGGGTTTGCTGATGTTGCAATTAGGAAAGCATTGCGACACGGGGACGAAGGAACGATACAGGTGTGGCAAAAATCTGGAATCAGCTTAGAAAGAAACATGTCGTAGGCAAGGAGAATCCACAGCTTGTAACCGGATTTTGGGCAGTCAGTTGTGACCAAAACAACTTGAAAGTTCCGTTCACCCATCCGACAACACTTCAATGACATCGACTTCTGCCCCTACAGCCTCCGCTACATGTTCTTTGAGTTGTTCAAAGAACACCTGGATCTGATCCCTCTCGAAGGCGAATGTGGAACCAATAAATTGGAGTTTTTCCTTGAACTGGGCCGATTCTTTATCCAGATCAAGAGGGGTGTATCTGACATGTTCTGCGCCTTCATCACTTTCCCGCCAGATCCGCAGCTGGAACCTAATACCTGAGAAACTCCATTAAGCTATATCAATACCAATACAGGGTGAGTGCTCACTTCTGGCAGTTGTATCACAACGTTGGGTATAAACACACTGATAATTTGTGGACCCCCCCGGGAGCTGTGGGTCCCTCTCGAACTTGACACCCGTGATAAGGATATTTGTCAAGTCCTCATACAGGGAGGTAACCGCTACCTGGTGACTGATGTCCGTGGGAGGTTTAGAACTCGCGCGACTGGTCAAGGTTTTGGTGCGTTCAATCTCAGCCTTGAGATCACTACGTAGCAGTGTTTCTATGACAGTTTTAGGATACGCGTGAGAAAGGTAAGGTGGCGGACCTGAGTCCTGGAGCTCTTGTATTCTAGTTTCCGCTTTGTGAAGTTGTTCATCCTTTGCTTTGATATCCTGCTTCAACTGTTCAATACCTCGATTCGCGGCCTTTCGCTCTTCTTCGACGATCTCTCGGGGTAGGAGGGGGGAAGAATCGGTATCGAGGGATGCGGAAAGCTTGCGGCTTTCCTCTACCGCCTGTCTATAGTATTTGTACGCTGGAGGAAATGATGAAGTTCTATTATGCGGCGCGTTTGGATGACATACCCCCATTGCTAGCCTCCTGTCGCGCCTTCCAACTTTCCAACGCCTGTTGTTGATCCGTTTGTACCTTGAGTAGTTCGTCGATCTGTTTCCGTAATGATTCGATAGTCTTCTGGCTCTGTGACAGGATAGATAAATCGTCCAGCAGTAACCATACTCGGATGCGGGGGACTCACTTGTTGGAGCTTGCGCTGAAGAGTCTTCTCCCTGGCAGACACCGGGAACGCTTCATTTGGACTTGACCTTGGCTGCGGGGCAGGTATGGACATCTCGACATCAGAAACGTCTGATACACCATCAAGTGGGTCCAAGTTGATAGGATCGTCACGCTGGAGTCCTTGGGTCTTTCCCTTTCCCTTCACGTTCCCATTCGCGGGTTTCAGCTGGGGGACAATGGAATTGCGTTGGGACTGTTTAAGGCGGGATGGTGCGGGAATATCCTCGCTCTCTGTGATGATAATCGGATCGGCGGATCCCTGAGCTTTCTCGTCGGCGTTGGCCTGAACACTCGCACGCTTAGGAACGGCAGGTTTGCGTGGAACAGCTGATTTTCTGGCAGTCTTGGCTAGGCAATTCGGAAAATGAGCTATTGTAGGAGTTGTATTCGAGGCCACTGACTTGGTTGCTGTGGAGATGGAGGACGCGACATGATCGTCGGAAGAAATGCGGGTCCAATTCGACAGACGCGTATCGCATTAGTTTCCCACGGTCGATCATCCAATGGGGTCGCCCTTTGATTGACAAGGCAAGCTTTGGCGACGAATATTCTGCACCTAGCTTTCTTTATTCAACTCAGGCGCCCATTTCCTTCGCACGGATACGCGGGCGGAACCTCTGCTATTCTGAGCTTCATCCTCGCCCTCATGGAGAACGGTTCAAGGGGCAACTGGCACAACTAGAGCATAATTGTGAAGTACACACGTTTGCGTGTCGATTCGTGACAGCAAAACACGGATTTGTGTATGGGCGAAACTACATTGCCATAAACATATGAGAATACACGCGTACAAATATTACACTCTGAAGCCACGGGACTGCCTGCGACCGCGAGCTCGTTCGAACTAGTCGATATCACATGAGGAAGGTGGTGCACGTACGTGAGTGATTGAGACTTACCTTGCGGCCCTTCGAGATAGTGTATGGCTTCTTGTGCTTGTGGGGACCCATGCCAAAATGCTTAACTGCCTCTCGTGTTGACCTCTTTCCACGGAGCAAGATAGTGCTTGACCCCGTTGGGGCGCGGAGGGCGAGCTGGTCCAAAGTTAGAGCTTCACCACCAGCCTTCAAGATGCGTTCCTTCGCTGATGTTGTGAAACGGAGTGCGGCAATGGTCAGCTTTGGTATCTCCGTTAACCGCACATCGTCGGTGACAGTGCCGACGTTGACGATGACCTTTGAGTCGAGGTCTGGCGCAGAAGAGGTCTCTTTGATGATTTTCGATAGTGAAATGGGGGGACGATTGGTTTTTGAGAGGAAGAGGCGATGGAGTATAACCTAATTTTAGCCGTTAGCTGTACACTCTACGTGCACAATTTCAGTTGCGTGTACCTTGTTAAACCCGGAGTCGGTGCGGCGGGCGAGGAAACGATAGAGCTATCCAAGTGTGTGAGCCAAAGGTGCTGCCTCGGTCGGGAGCGTAACTCACCTTTACGAGGAGAAGGAGATAAGGGTCCTCGCTCTTGGGAGCCGTCCTCGAACCCTTCTTGACGTGGTGGCGAGCAATGTCGATACCCTGAAAAAGATTGAGCGCCAGGCGGGCAATTCTAGACAGATACCGACCATCTTGTTATTTTGTTCTTGATTGTACCGGATCTCTCGTACATATGCTCACAAGGAAGTGAGTGTCGGGAGTGAGTGCGGGAAATAACTACACAGTTCGATCAAGCCATCGGAAGTTTCCCAGTAAAGATTTGAGCGGAGATTCAAATGGCGGACGCGGAGATCGAATGCTAATTTGCAAACAGAGCCAAACACTTCCGCCACGCTTCTGTTCCGCTGCACGCGTCGGATTCACAACAGTAGAGTCACCCCAATGTCTCAGTTCGAGGATCCGTCCGCTCAAGCATCAGTCGACCCGTATTCCGAAGCATACACTCAGCCTGTTGCACCGTCTCGAGACCAAGAACCCAATCCCCGTCGGTCTCATTCTCACAGCCGTGAGCGTCCAGCATCCTACAACCGCGCTTCGACGCCACCAAAACGTCCCGCTCATGCCCCTATCGTAAGTTACATAGACGACTCTATCTTTGGATTGCTTATCCGACCTATTCTTCAGGCTCCCAACCCATGTAATGTGTTGGGAATATTCGGTTTGAGTATTCGCACAACGGAACGAGATCTGGATGATGAGTTCAGTCGGTATGGCCGTGTTGAGAAAGTGGTCATTGTCTACGATCAACGTGTAAGTCTCACCGACTCTGCCATAATCTCACCTGTTGAAACTGAGTTCATCCAGTCCGCTCGTTCCCGTGGTTTCGGTTTTATCACGATGTCCTCCGTTGAGGAGGCTACGCGTTGCATTGAGAAACTAAACGGGATTGTATGTCGCTAGTCAGACCCAGTTCACGTGTTGATTTGACCCGGTTTCAGGAGCTTAGTGGTCGTCGCATCCGTGTGGACTACTCTGTGACCGACAGACCCCATGCTCCCACTCCGGGTGAATACATGGGACTCAGACGCAGACCTGCCCGTGATTCCGGTTATGGCAGATACCGTGATCGGGACGACAGAGATTACCGGGACTCTTATCGCGATCGTTCGCCGCGTCGTGGGTACGAGAGGGACCGTGATCGTTACGGAAGGGAAAGTAGAGACTGGCGAGACCGTAGGAGCCCGTCCCCAGCCCGCGGGGGAGGCCGAGGATACTCGCCTGAATATCGACGCAGAAGAAGCTACTCAAGGAGTCCACCAAGGGGGGGAAGTCCTGGTCGCTATCGCGAGTCAAACGGTTCGCATGGTCCTAGCCAGCCCTCAACAAACGGCGTAGATCCACGTTGGTGAAGTTGACGCAATCGTGGGGAATGAAAACCGTCATTAGTTCGACATCCTCAAGCAATGCCCATACACACAACGTCTATCAAAATACATGCCCAACTGCAAGACAGACAATAGTACCGCCATGTCAAGTTTGCTTTGTTTCTTGTAACTGCTTTGCCTCTGCGATCTGTTCATCCTTACTGTTGAAAACGTGCAAGCGCGGCCCGCCCATGTAGCCGTTTCCCAAGGTTTGTTTTCTACCCTGCTATCTATCTGTTAGCATGTTGTGTATACACGTAGAATGAGATACATCTGCCCAACCACAAGCCGTCCTCGCTCGGCATCCCCCGAACCAGGTCATCCTCCGCTCACCTGATTCCTGTCACCGTCGTCGTTCTCCTTCCCGTTTCACGCTTTCGCTTACAACGTTGCGGGCGTCGCGTTCGTTGTTATCGTCCCGCCCGTCGCCGCCCAGCAAGGTATGTTCGCCGTAGATCTCGTCTTCGCGCCAACAGCCATCAATCCCTCTCCTCACATCCACGACTTCCCATAGTTTCTCTATCCCATCCACACCCCCTCCCAAACGAACCTCTCTCCCCCACCCATTCCGTTTCTTACAAGACAGATAGTCTCGCGAATTTGTCTCTCTGACTGAACTCGGTCATGCCAGAAGCTGCTGATTCCAACCGGAAGAGATCCAGGTCCCCTTCAGACACTGAGCACCAGAAGCATCATAAACGCCCAAACACAGGCGTTTCCTCAGATGCTACGTCCAGTGCCCGTGCCAGAGCGTCCTCTGTCTCTTCCGCAAGGAATCCGGGGGATGTAGTTATGACCGAAACTGTTGCCGTTGTCGGTGACACGACCGCTTCTACACCTTCTCCACGGCAGTCTCATGCGGATCTCCCCGCACCGCCAGAGACGGAGGATTTTAAGGCAGCGTCCACACCATCTCCCCCTTCGGCCCACATCCACATGAGATGCCTCATCGTCACTCAGGATGCTTCTATTATCATTGGGAGGAATGGTTCGCACGTGAACGAGATTAGGGACAAGAGCAGCGCCCGTGTTATGGTGTCGGAGAGCATTCCTGGAAATCCGGAGCGCATTCTAAACGTCAGTGGACCACTTGATGCTGTGTCCAAGGTTAGTTCTCGTTCTCCGCCACAAACGAAGTTCCCCTAACGGCTTTCACCAGGCGTTTGGTCTCATCGTCCGACGTATCAACGATGAGCCTTTCGACAAGCCGTCCGTTCCAGGGAGTCGTGCCGTGACGATTAAATTCATGATTCCAAACTCCCGCATGGGTTCCGTAATCGGAAAGGGTGGTTCAAAGATTAAAGAAATACAAGACGCAAGTGGTGCGCGGCTGAACGCAAGCGAGGGCATGTTGCCAGGCTCGACAGAGGTTGCTCCTTTCCAACTTTGGTTTTCTTGTACTCACCTCTCGATTTGGTAGCGAGTCCTGAGCGTCTCTGGTGTTGCGGATGCCATTCACATTGCGACATACTACATCGGGAATATCCTCATTGAAGCAAACGAACGCATGCCTTCGCTCACGCATTCGAGCTACCGGCCGTCCAGCTATACACGTCGGCCCGCATGGATGCCTTCCTCCTACGTTCCTGGGTATTCCAATCCCTACATGAACAACCCCCCTCCTCCACAACACAACCCCTCGCAACAACACCAGCTTCAGACGCAACAGATCTTTATCCCCAACGACCTCGTTGGCTGTATTATTGGGAAAGGCGGAAGCAAAATCAATGAGATCAGGCACATGAGTGCCAGCCAAATCAAGATCATGGAACCCGGGGCCACCAGCACGGGGGTCAATGGTGGTCCTGCCCCCACAGGAGGTGAGGGCGAGAGGCTGGTCGTCATCACGGGGCCACCCGCGAACATCCAAATGGCTGTTCAATTATTGTACCATGTACGTGTTGTAATTTTGACAGCTTCTTTGCCGTGCAGCTTACACCCATCCCACAGCGCCTTGAGCAAGAGAAACAGAAGCAAATCCGAGCAGGATCAAATGTATGAGTAGTTTGGGGATCGAGTGTGCCAGCGGGCACCTGCTCGCCAGAGTTCTCTTTTTCTTTCTTCCTTTTCGCATATTGCAGCTTGTTCTCCTACGTGTTTTTTCGCCCTGCCTGAATTCGCTCAGATCAATATGAATCCCTTCCCCCACAAATACCTTCATGCCAGTCGTGAGCGCTGGTTGCCTTTTCTGGATGCCAGAAACCGTTTATCCTTACCATGGGTAAGTGCACAACGGCCTGTCGACCTTCTCGCCGACCGATGAACTTAAAATGATAGGGTTGTCTCTGTGGCTTGTGCCTACCGCGGAGCAATCTGCGAAACTTGTTTGGATCATGCACATTCGCCCTCCGACTGCAAAGATGTCTAATTCATATACAAGATTCCACCCTCATATCACGTTGGCTACCGTCCCTTCGACCACGCCTGTCGAAGAACTTGTCGCTGCCATCCCATCAAGGCAGCCAAAGGTCAAAGCGGACTTCTCTGACGTCGTAGTCAGCGATGCGTACTTTCGCAGCGTGTTAGCCATCGTTAAACCGTCGCCCACGATTATGTCTTTACGCACAAAGATCAACGAGAACTTGAAGATACGAAGCCCTCAAAGTCCCATGTTCCCGCATATGTCTATCTATTACATCGACGATGCGGAAGCAGAGGAGCGTAAACGGGTCCTCCAAGAGCTTAAGGAGAACGGGACTGTGGTTCAGACCGAAGATGGGGTTCAGATACACACCTCAGGTGGCCCCCTCGGCGTTCCGACTGGGTCCGGAACTCGTCCTCTCCCCCATGGCGATGCACTTCAGGGATTTGACGGAGTGGAGATCTGGATTGCATATTGTGACGGACCTGTCGAGACTTGGACTGTGTTAGAAAAAGTCGAGCTGGTCCAGTAGAGGTGACAGGTGAACCCTGAACGTTTGAACGGTAAGAGTGAACTCGTTATTCGTGAGCACTATGTAGTGTCAATAGCAATTGTGTACAGCGGGTAATAATATACTCGGGCCTCTTCAAATGCGTTGTTTGCGTTCCATGACAATGATAAAAGCATAACAGAAAACAGGAACG
The DNA here is from genome assembly GCA_014904855.1 of Thelephora ganbajun. Classification (NCBI taxonomy): domain Eukaryota; kingdom Fungi; phylum Basidiomycota; class Agaricomycetes; order Thelephorales; family Thelephoraceae; genus Thelephora; species Thelephora ganbajun. The sequence goes on along the minus strand of MU117965.1, from coordinate 107,334 downwards.
AGCGAACGAACTAGAGTGCATGGTGGACCAACGTCAACGCATAAGAAAGGTAAAGATGTTCGCATTTGAAGGGGGGATCGGATAACTCAGAAAGTGGACAACTCGATAGCATTTGATCCTAGGTGCTGAGAGTAGCTGGGTAGCGAATAATCGATTTTTCTATCGCCGTTTGGCTCGAAAAGCTGGGAGTATGCAGGAAGGTTGTGCGCGTAGTATGGTGATATCGACGACGTGGTGGTGGTTGACGGTTCATTGGAGCATGGAAAGTCGGATCGAGGGAGGAGAATAAGACCAAGTTCGGGAACGGGCGGTCGTTTGCTGACATGGGTGAAAAGGATGGGCAGCGTGAATTTTAATCTTGCAGCGACGCGGTTTGATGGGTCGCCCTCGATATCGTAGGTGCAGAAGAGGGTGACCCTGACCTCGTGCCTGACGGTGAACAGAGGACTCAACCCCGTCTCCCGAAATACGCGGTCGCCGGCCCAGTCCCGCAATGGTTCCATCTTTTGGCGGGCCATACGTGCTTTCGGGGAAACATAAACCATGGGATCTACTGCGTACCAGGTGGGTTTTGAAAGGCCGTCCTCGGGTTCGGGGTCTCCATCGGTAGCAAAAATATAACCGTCGCCAGCTAGTTGATATGCGCCCGACTCTCCCTTTGGTAAAATTGAAAAGGAACGCTCAGTGGAGAGGCACCCAGCGGCGCAGGTCCCGAGCATACCAATGGTGAAGAGGGACTGAAGTGGGTGACTGATTAAAAGGGACTGGTTTGGTGGCTGAGAGGACTCTGGGGGTAAGGAGAAACGAGCGAGATAAGTATCTGAAGGTTTTGTTCTGAAGGTCGCATTAGAAGAGGTCGAGGTCGCGGATGCAGGTAAACGAACCTGTATTTTTCAAGCTGTTGGACGTCAACTATAAACTCGGTCAACCGCAAACGTTTGCAGTGGAGAGGTTCCAGACCGCATGTCCGCATTCGCAAGCGTAGTTCGAAGGAATTACTTTCCATATCCACGTATTCGGGGACGGATGCCGTAATGGCTATCTTTGAAAGGATATCCGAAGGGATTTTCCCAGGTGTATCTTCGTCGCTGAGATCCGAGTCGATGGTATAGGCAACAAAAGGGATGGGAGAACCGTTGGGAGCCATGACTCGTGCGATCTCAACGTCACACCACTTAGCTCGCACAGTCCGTGGAGAAGGGAACAACGATGGGAAGAATAAACTTGTTACTGGGCTGGCGAAACAAGTAAAGCAGGAGGTTGACGGAACTTGCTCTGGGCTGACGAAAGTGGCAGTGGCGTGGAGAGCATATCGGATAGTGATTGGTGCATTTTCGTTGTCCTCGGAGGTTGAGGACGGAAGCCAACCAGGGATGGCCAAATCGAAGATAACGTTCCATACACAGGGCTTGCCAGAGTCCTCGAGCGATTCGTTGTTGAGTTCAAAAACGGGATTCTGCGGGGCGAGCTCTTTGGTGACGGAACAAATACGGTATGGGGTATATCCCGCGTCAGGGGTCACCAGCTCAGTCTGGCCGTCAAAAGCGACAACCAAGGATTGTAAAAGATATCGAACGGTTTTACGACGAAGCTTTGAGGAACGCAAGGTAACAGAAACATGACCAGACAACGAGTAGGCGGAGCTAACGGTTTTGGAGAGTTGGTAAAAATGAAAAGAACTGATTGGACTCTAAAACTCACGAGCCGTCAGGTTCACCCTCAAGCTCAAGACGGCGAGTTATGGGAACAATCTCTAGAGAGATGGACATGGGTAGAGGTTGGTGGAGAGGACACGATAAATTACCGTGGCATTTCGAGGAAACGTTCACGTTACTTATAAATGTAAGAGGTGGCCGCTCTGATGAAAAGAAGTCAAAGCCGTTTTGAGAGGACAATGAGAGACAATGGGACCAAAGTACCGGACGAGACGCGATCGAGAGGCACAGACTAGTAGTGATGGAAATTGCGTGTCGAAGGACGAAAGAAGCTTGACTCGTTCCGGAAGCTAAAAAGACACCCGCACGACAAACCTTCCCTCGCTTATGCCGCTGCCACGGTAAACATCTCTTTGTTCTTCCAAACATGGCAGGAGACGCCGCTTGCCCATTCGCCTAGCCAAAGATCTTGGATACGGCTAGAGGGTCCTGCTCCAATCGACGATTCTCTTTCCGTCCTGTCCTCTCTGCCTGCGCATGTTGTCGGATTGCGTAGCGATTTCCTTTCGCTTGCTTCGTCGCCGCGCGTACCGACGTTGGTGTGACGAATTCTTTGGCATTAAATCAGCAGGCAGTTTCGAGCTCAGCTCGCGCCCACGTACCTGGATTTGAATATACTGTCGAACCGCCAAAGGCGCCTTCAAATATGCGAATCGGAGTAAGCACGAATCGGGGACCAATCTCTACCAGTGACATCTGGGGAGGTCCGTTCGGTTGTAAAGGGTTCTTCTCCACAATCTATACCAGAAGATACGTGAACACGGACGATTGTTTTCGAAATGAAACGGTCCCACCTGGAAATTACGGAACCAGATTTTTGAATCCAGGATCGAGAAGGTCACGATATGGTCGATGAAGGGCTTCGCCTTCCGAGCCAACGGAGGGACGCCAAATACCTTGGAAGGCCCAACGACCATAAATATGCTGACAATAGACTACGAGACGCGGCGCATGGACTCACATGGGTAAAGAGTTCTTTCGCCAATCTTCCCCACTCAGTCTCCTCGAAAGCCTTATCAAAACTCAACAGCCCCCGGCTTCCTTTCAAACAATTACCCGTCATCTTCAGTTCGTCCATCGTGTGGATGTTCTGAACATGTAGTTTGATGCTCGGTCCATTCGGGGTTTTCGCTACCCACATGTACAGATCTTCGTGCCGGCGTGCCTCGAAGTATAGTGTATTGTTGCAGTTGTATAGGTCAGCCAGTTCTGGGAGGAGAGTTAGCTGATTCTTCGAATCCAGCTTTGAGTCTGCAAATCCCTCGTCGGTGAATACAATACCACTTCTGATATGTGTGGAACACGTACCCTTTTTTACATGAGGTAGCAATACTTCGAAATCGCTCATGAGATGTCTCATCCTGTGAGTGACCCCACGAGAAGAAAGTAACAAGACTCTTTGCTTGTTTCGTTTCGGTTTTGGCTCCTCGGAGACGTCCACATCCATGTCGTCTGCCTTTCTCTTCCCTTTTCTCTTTGTGGCATTAGCCTCTGGGGTTTTGAGCAAGGAAGCCATTTTGCGGGTGAGTTGAAAAATGAGCGGGATAGGAATATTGAATGATCGAGATCGTGATCGCTTCTGCCTTGACCAGGATGAACGTCGAGTGTTCCGCTTGCCACCTCGACGCAGACTTTCTCTCTCAAGAGTCTGGCACTCCGATTTTATACCTGACGAGATGCGGGCACATTTGCTGCGACGTGTGTCGCACGAACTGGTTTGCAAGCGGAAAGGAAACCTGTCCCAAGTGTCGGCAGCCTCAGACTCGTTCGAATCTCATTCGTATTTACTACGATATTGCTCAACGCGCACAGCCAAGCACATCCCCCATCTCGGTGGTGGTCTCGCAAGAACATGTAACTGATTTCCAAGTCCCGTCTGAACGTTTCCTGGGAGTTGTTGCGGACCAGACCACAGATATATTCGACGCGTGCGTGATCCTGCCTCTCTAACTCCACCCCACCCTTCGTGGTCTAACCCCCTCACTACCACAGGACACGCGATTTTTTGCAGGGAATCATTACTCGAGTCCTTCCGAGCCACTTCTCTGTAAGTTCGTATAGAAGTCACCTCATGAAGGTTCTTATCGATACTTGGAAACAGAGGATCGTGAACCTTGTCGGCGTTGCACTACGTAGGATCGAAAACGTACGTAACGTTCACAACCACCTCAAGCGCACAGTTTTGGTGAACGATATTAGGACTTCGTCCAACTCCGTGTAACCTATCAACAACTCCAGACCGACCACGACACGCTTAAGACAAAGTATAAAACACTGAAACGTAAGCATGTCGGGATAGTGAAACACGGTGAACAACTGGCGCGGAAACACGAACAAAACCTGAAACGCATGAGCGAGAGGTATGCTACCCAGGAATCGTCTCTCCGTCGCGACCTTCAGGCTACGTCCACGCGAGCGGAGATCGCGGAGAGTGAACTCTTCACAAAAGACGAGGAGATCAAAGAGCTTAGAGATTCCAGACTCTTGTTCAAGAAGAAGGTTGGTATCTGTCCCTGACCTTGTCACTCTGTTTCTAACGGCCAGAACAGTATCACGCACTCAAACAGAAACAATCGCAGAACTCGAGGACTCCAGATGTTGAAGTGGAGGATTCGCTTGTAATATTACATTGATTCACCCTGTATACTCTGTCTATCGTCTGTACCACTATCGAATGCATATTTTGTAGCACAGCTCACCTGCGCATCGGGGAGTATGTCGCCAAGCGCTGGGTATGCCGCCTTCAATCTCGGTATCTCGTGCTGTAATAGTTCTCAGATAAGCCCCTGTCGCGAAAGTATTTCGTTGGACGTACCTCAATAATGCTGGGGCATGCTGCTGAAAGTGACGCGATTACTTCACGGAGACCGAGCCTGATCTCTGTCGTGTTTACTGTTCAAAGAAAGGGCTGTTCACTTTGCCTGCCATTTCCCCGTAAAAGTGAACTTACGCCCCGGTTTCTCAAGTTCCCACACCCAACACCGTGCAACTGCGTTCAAAATTGTCTTCTTCCAAGCAGATATCCGGTCCCGACACGTCTTGATCACAGACGAGAGCGATCTAAGCGAGGAAATCCTTAGCTCGTCAACCTCTTGAGATACCGTTCGTTGCACCCCAGGAGGTGGAGGGTAGAGAGGATCAAGTAGTTGAAGGATCAATGGCTGAGCGATTCTTTATTAGGGAATGAAACGCACGGTTGAGGATGAGAGAGACTCACCTTGAGATACCTGACAACACAGATACCAAGAGATTCCACGAGCAGTGGAACTTGGTCAATAGTCACTCGGATGGTACCAACATCCCGAGAAGCGTGAATCCATACGTTTCCGATTACGCCCTCGCCCAGCACTGAGCAAAGGCGGTCGAACCTCTGTTTTCCTCCACCTTTGTTGAGCACTGCAACCGGAAACAACAGATCAACAAGTTCCACGATCGTAGGGATAGAGGTGGATAAAAGTTCTGGAGTTTTAGGGTTGTGTAGGAACACGAGCGTTCCTTTCAGGGACTGACACATGACGTGGTTAGCTTTACCAGAACAAAACACTAAACCGAGGACACACGGAGAAGATTAATTCGTCAACTCCTGTTCGTCGTAAGAGGTCGGGTGGTACAGTTTTGAGCACCCGAGAAATAATGGAGATACCACGTAGTTTGTATGCGACTTCATAATCATCCAGTAGGATCATGACCGGCGGGACAACCAGGTGCCAAAGTCTGTCATAATCCAAACTCTAGATCGACTCAGGCGTATACGCAACGCGTGATGTGGAATGCTTTCACCTTGATGCGGGCTACGACCCACAAGAGAACATTAGAGATCCCCGGATGGCTCTCCTTCCAAGATTGTGAAGTGTATAGGTCCTGGGACGCCAACGGTCCTCCAGCCACCCTACTGAGCACTCGTCCCGTCGATAGGTTAACTTTGGGATGTGCGTGTGATTGAAAGACCGGTCGCACTTGACTGAAGAGCACCTGGGTGATTAACGGAACGTTTGGTGAAACGTGGTTCTCCAGAATGTCTGTCAGTTCTAGAGTGAGGTTCACCCAGACGTGGAAAGATATCAGAGATGCGTACGTTCCGCCTGGGATTGAGCATCCGTAGAGGCCCAAGGATCGTCTCCGACGAATTGTGCAGCGTGTATAACTAGTAGGCTCTGTTCCTCCGTGGAAAGGCTGGCAGAGACTGCGAGGTAGGAAGCTAAATCGCGCAATCGAGTAGGAATCTCCATTCTCCATCTCTCCAGCCGGACGGATAGGTCGGTGATGTCCTGAGGTTGAATGTCCCCCGCATGAGCGTACTCGGGGGGAATGCGAATCTTCTCCAGGAGTTCCTCCATTGTCATCCACAACTGGAAGAAAGGTGTTGTACCTCACTCTGATCGATCATCATGCATCATGGTCGAACCCGTCAAGTCGAGTGGTAACATAAATGTGCAACAATATGAGAGGAGAACAAGAAGTCCAAGAAGTATCGAACGGTACTAATTTCTCGTGGATGGTAACATCATAACGCATTCCCTCCTTAGACGATTCCCATTACAAATATAAACCCACCCAGTGTGACCTCCCACCCCAAGAAGGCCATAAAGCTCAAATTATTTGGTTTTCGGATAGCCACCTTCCCCAAAGGTGGACGAACTACGGCTTAACTGTCGCATGACCCCGCTTTCTGCAGCACGGACAGCACCAACGAGGTCGAAGTGGAAGAAAGGAGTATCGAGGGGAACCAACGCAGCTCCAACTTCTCCGTAGACGGCAGTCTTACGTGATCGCGACGGTCGCATGTCATCGGAATCGCTTTCCAGGTCCGGTCGCTTGCTTTCCTCGACGGTTTGGCCACGTTGGCCCTCCCTGTACGGCACCACCGCGGCGATCTCACGGACGTTTGTGGAACCGGAGTCACCAGTACCAAAGCCGCCAGCGATCAGTGCGCGACGAATCCAAGGGGAGAGAACAGTAGCGAAGTGAAACTGAGTAGATCCTGTAGGTCACAAACTCCAGACAATAACATCAGGTTACACGCACCTCGACAGGGCCATCTACCCACCGCTCCAATTCATCTCTGGTGTCTATGAGAGCCTGGACACCGGTAGTGTCAATATGTGCGCTGTAGAAGCCGTCAGCATACAGGTGTGTGTGTATGTGGGGGGGGGGGGGGTCGCGTAGACCAAAAGAGACGTACACTCCAGAGAAATCGAGGACAACAGCACGGAGAAGGGGTTTGTGGCTATCGTCCTCAACGACAGCACCTCTCCTGGGACCAGGATCATTCCATGGTCTTTGACTGGCAGTGACGTCGGTGAGATCCCGTCCTCGGCGAGTCGTTTTCTTGGCGTAGTCCACCAGGGTGGAGTTGACGATCGAAGAGTTGGGGTACAAGTAACTTTCCTCGAAGCGGTATAAGATAACGCCAGGTGCAGGAGGGATGACCTGCAAATCGGGGTTCACGACGTTGGCACTTGGGTTCAAAGGCACGTAGACCTCTCTGGACTCGGAGTCTGGTTTGTTTTGTGAGTGAATCGTGACCTTGCCCAAGAACGTGCCACGAGGGCGGGCGACACGCAGAAGAAGGAGGACAAGGGAAGCGACGATGACGGTGTATATCCCGATTTCGATAGTGGTGAAGATGATGACAAGTACGCCGGCCAACCAAATGATCAATTCCAATGGAGCGACTAGCCAATAGGTGTAAATCTGACGTGGCGAGGCGACAAGATCAGCGACCGCGTGGATGATAACTGCGGAAAGCCCGGCGGTGGGGATCCAGTAAAAAGCATCTGTCAAGCCATAGAGAGCGGCAATGACACCGATGGCGGTGAAGACACCGGCGATCGGGGTCCTGACACCAGATTTAGATTTAAGTGCCGAACGTGAGAAGGAACCGGTGGCGGGGTAGGCACCGAAGCACGTTCCGACAGTGTTGGTGACGCCGATGGCGATCAGCTCCTGGTTGGGGTCAATCTTATAACCATTGATGCGTCCAAACGCTGGTGAGGTGTGGAATAGCATGCGTAAGTAGAAGCTAGGACTGGGGGGGGATGGCGACGTACATTTTGAGATGGCGATATGCTCAAGCAACAGGATTATGGTGGCAACAGGGAGTTGAGAAGCAAGAGCGGAGACGAGAGTGTGGTCGATCTTAGGGGTCCCTATGTGTTTGAATCCCCTAGGAACGGGGCCCAAAATCTTGATGGGATATTTACCTTTGACGGCCCTGTGACGGCAGTAAAGCCACGATGAAAGGGTCAGGATGACCATGACGAAAGCATTCCTCATAACCGAAATGAAGAAAAAGGCGCGGGCTGGATGGGTGAATGAGATTGTTGTTTGATGGGCAACCTGGTAAAGAATACTGACCGTGTCGTGGATATTTCCTGCTCGCAAAATCACAGGAGATCCGGATCGCGTACAAAAAAAAGAGGGCGATAAGACCGAAGGCGGCATCCAACTTGGTCCTTGGTAACCCCTTCAAGGTGTTGATAATGACCTCGTAGCATGCAGCACGGGTGCTGTGGTGAATATATTAACAACAGCCACGGGGCTTCCACGATGGCAACTCACTCAAATCCAGTGATGCCCAACAGACCTGGTACCTAAATTAGAGGGTGAGGATAACGTGAAGGGATTTGAGGGGGAAAGGGGCGGACCTGACTGGCGACAATCGTGATGGCGGAACCGGTCATGAAACCGCTTACGGCAGGGGCTGGGATAAAGTCTACGATCCAACCGAGTCGCAGCAGGCCTATGCCAAGGACGATGAAGCCCTGTGAGTGCTTATCAGAGGGTTGTCAAGGGGAACGAGGAACAAAGACTTGCAGAGATGAAAGCCACAGTGGTAGCGATCTGCGGACCCTGCCATTTGTGGGGATGGGAAGTTTGCACGTGCTTGATGATCTGAGATATGGTCAAGGACATGACAGCTACGGGCCCGATCGACACATCCTTGGAGGTGGCAAAGAACTGGAGAGGGAATTAACGCGATGATCGGGATAAAAATGGAGGCTAGGACCCACACAGTAGGTGGTGACACCAACGAAGGATGAGTAGAGACCATATTCAGCAGGAAGAGTGGCAAGCTGGAGCGCGGATTTAGAGGGGGAAAGAGGCGGAGAGAACGAGGAAGAAAGGTTACAGTCGCGTATGACATGCTCTGTGGAACCAAGACCAATGCGACTGTGGGAACATGAGAAAAAGATGGACGGACGCAAGAAGGATGTATACCGGTAACACCGGCGATGAAATCACCGGTCAGCCAACCAAAGTCTGGGGGTCAAATGTCATGCGGTGTGGAAGGTCGGTGAGGGAAAGAACAGTACTGTATCGTGTGATCCATCCCAATATTGGGAAGAGGCTCCTAAGATAGGCGCTCGCCTGCAAGGACAAGTGAGGATTGAGTGATGAGGGAGAGATGAGGCGAATCCACGAACGGAAGCGACGAAATTGAAATCGAAGAGGCCACGAATCCAGTCAACGGTGGAGATGACGGGAACTTGCTCGTCAGGAAGATCGAGGACTTTGTGAGCGAGCCTTTTGGCCTTGGCTTTGACGTCCTTAGCGGTCATGATAGGGAGTGAGGGGAGACCGGGTACGTGGGTACGGGAGGGTATTTCAGATTTTTATAGGAAGGTAGAAATTGTGCCGTTGGGTCGGGATGTCCAATCGGAGTAGATCTCAATGATGTTTACTAGACACACAGTCAGACAACGATGTCGTCATTGTTGGGCCTAAACGTTAAATGTGCTTACCAAGTTCCCGTAGGATTGGCCCGGTGTGGCGGTATCCCGCTGGAAATCCAATGGAAAAGAGGGGGAAAGAGGTGAGAAAGAAAGCGAGAGAGAATGAGAGTTGGAGGGGAAGTAACGCGGACAGACAGAGGGTCGTGGGAGATGATGGGCTCACGATTGTGCCTGCGCCGCACAAAACATCTTCCCTAGCCTTTGTGAACGCGTGCAGGGGATTGAGTAGCACGCAATCGAGTGGATCGTTGACGCAAACGGAGAATGCGCGCCGATCATTGATCGCCTCACCGCGGATCAAATTGGCAGGGCCCTCCACGCCAAATCGAAAGACATCTGAATGCTAAAGACGCAGTTTTAGTGACGAATGTCGTGCTCGTTCGTTCGCTAACCTCTTTCATCCAACGTCGAAATCCCAGCCCTGGTGCCTTGGAGCCAAGTCCCCGCTATTCCGGTATTGGTCCATCATCTTTCTTTCCCTCGTTGCGGGCGGGACACGCTTGATCTAATGCGACATGGTCTACTTCCGTTCACAGGGCTGGATCGAACCCGCCGTGGGTAAAGACCGTCAGTAGCCACAGATACCAGGTCGTTTTTTAGTCCCTGTCCTTATCCGCTTCCTACATCGGACAGAAGACGCGATGCTCGACTGTTCAGAACTCACCGAGACGGCGGCCAGACCCTCGTAATGCACACGACTTGCCCCGTCTTGTCTCTCCTTCGCTCTTGCCCTCGTTTTCTGCCCACCGGGTGGATCGTCGTGTCAACTATAGTAGACGTAGCATGTAGCACGCCTTTGTCCTGTGTGCAAGCGTTGCACGTGGCCAGCATCATCTCTAGCGGCTGTTTTTGATTTTCATCCTCTCCTTCTGCTCTTCAGTGCGCGGTGCGCCTGTGACGTCGTACCGCATAATCTTACTGCTACATACATCCTTCTCCTTCCACTCGAGTTTCCACCATTTCTCACGTCTTCCTAATGACTACCACCTTCAAGTCCGTCCCACTCGTCGCTCCCGGCCACACACGCCCCGTCACCCACTTATCTTTTTCGCCTCTTCAAGATGACCTGACCTACTTGTTAATATCCAGCTGTAAAGATGGAAGCCCGATGTTGAGAGACTGGACCGGCGATTGGATCGGCACCTTCATCGGTCACAAGGGTGCCGTCTGGAGTAGCAAGATTTCGAGAGACACCTCTAAAGCCGCATCAGGAAGTGCTGACTTTACCGCGTACGCTTCATCCACACAATTTCCACCGAGATTTCACAATTTTCTCACCCAATTGCGTTGCCAGCAAGATCTGGGATACTTACACTGGCCAGTGTCTCCACTCTTTCCCCCACAATCATATCGTCCGAACCGTCGCCCTATCTTCAACCTCGTCTCATCTCCTTACCGGTGGTCAAGAAAAGAAAGCCAGGATTTTTGACATCAACCGGCCCGATGCCCCTCCAGAATTTTTGGAAGACACCAACGGCTTAGCCCACGAGGGAACTGTCAAGAGTGTCATCTGGGTAGCCGAAAACCTTGGGGTGACGGGTGGAGAAGATGGAAATATCAAGTGCGTAACGTCTTGCAATTACACCAGTCCAGTAATCGACCGATAACCTCAGGTGGTGGGACTTGAGGTCACGAGGAATGGTTGGAAGCATCTTTTTCCCTACCGCAATCACCTCCATGGAGCTCTCCCCTCAAACAAGTAGACTTGTTGTCACTTCCGGCAAAACCGTCGCCTTCATCTCTACTGCCCCGAACGGTCCACCGACTCACAGTGTCACACTGCCTTATTCACCTTCCTCGGCGTCCATCCATCCCATATTACAAGATCGTTTCGTTACTGGTAGTCTGACAGACGAATGGGTCCGCGTACACACCATCGATGGTGAAGAGCGTGATGTCCTCAAGGGCCATCACGGCCCGGTCCACTGTATCGAGTTTAGTCCGGACGGCGAACTATACGCGAGCGGGAGCGGTAAGTGTTTTTTCTCCGATCACACGATAAACAATGGCAGACCTCACCTTCCCACCTCCTTCCACGCTCTGTAGAGGATGGTCAGTTTTACGTATTTTGCTATAGATCTTGCTCTGGTGCTGATATCATCTCCGCTCGTAGGAACCATCAGGTTGTGGCAGACGACCCCTGGGAAGACCTACGGACTCTGGCAGGGAAACATGCAGAATGGGGGTTAACGAGTGTTTGCATGTGGCCGTATACTGTATATTTTTTCCTCCTCTACGCTGTCTCAACACATGCACGATTTGTAAACAAAATTTTTTTTCTTCTATTATCTTCTTTCCCCTTTGCTCTCCTGCTGATCATCAAATCGACCATCTCGGACACTGCCGTGTCGAAGCTGCGCATCCCCCACGTGATCCGACGATCGACCTAATGCGCAGCCCGACCGTCAAGCAAACCGCTGCTGCAGACAAGCACCGGTGACACAATTCATCCTCTGCTCTCTTCCACCTACCTTCTATCCCCCCCCTTCTCCCCTGCATAGTCCCAGACTATGCCCGATTTACCCCCCGCTCGCCCTTCGAGGAAGGGCAAGGAACGCGAGCAGACCAGAGATCCCGTACCTACAGATCTCGCAGAAAAGTTTATTGCTCATCAGCGCAGAACTGCTGCGTACGTCCTCTCTACTTTTTCCGTCGCCTTATATGCATGTATCCGACGTCAACCCCACCTCTTTCTGACCTCTCTATCGTATTACTAGCTCGACAAAGCCTAGGGATCGATCTGAACGCGCCATCCCCACAAACCTTCCCGCCACATCTGTTTCCCCCAGAAGACCACACGCGACACCCACACCAGGTCACACCACCTCCAACCACCTCCAGGACGCAGACCCAGACGAGTTCTCTCGTCGACTTAAGATATCCGTTTCTCCCCAATCCAGCCCGCGACCTCATCAGAAACTCTACAACCCAAACACCGATACCATCCCGATGCGCCATCATCAAGACTCTGACGTCTTGGTCGAACGCGGTCCATCCCATCTCTCTCCGCGCCCTGCCATCCTATCTCGCACGCAACCACACTCTCCTCAGCGCGAGAATGCGCAGCAACGCCAATTGTTCGATCATCGCAAGGACGATCCCGTTCGTTTTTCAAATATGGCAAGACCCAATGGCACCCCTCAGACAATTAAGCCGCCAACGCCCTCGCCCAGGTCTTCCGTTGACTACGTTTCGGCTTCATCGACGTCATCATATGCGCAGTCGACATTGTCGTCCAACTTCACCCTCTCTACAGATGGTTCATCCGCCTCTTCAGCGTTGTTTGAAGGCAAACCCCGATCGGAGACTACGGGCACCGTCCTTTCTGCACAGCTTAAACGACTGTACCGTGAAATCTCTCTCTTGGAAGCCAAGGTATCTCGTGAAGACGGGGATGAGACCCTCGACGAGCCCAGGGTAATGCTCAAGGGCAAGGAAAAGAAGGACGACGATACAGAAAGGGATCGGTGGAAACGTGTGCTTGAAGATCACAAGAAGTAGGTGGTATAGCTCTCAATCGACAACATTTTTTGACACCCACCGGAGCCTCGCAGACATGATCCATAACCTACTGCGGCTGACCCTTGCCCATAACGTCCCAGTGTCACTGAGGGCTGTCCCCGAGAAGTACAACCTCATTATGCGACTCTGGCTGCATGGTTTCCACCGTCCACTCGAGAATCTTCGTCGATGTGCTTTCAACAACTCGATCGTCGCTCTGGAACATCTACAAGATTTTATCTACTATGCTTATACATTCTACTCGTGCCTTTTCGAGGAGGAGAACTTATCGGTCTACCGAAGTAGCTGGGTTGAATCACTTGGCGACCTTGCACGGTATCGGATGGCTGTATCCGAACTTGTAACCAGCAAGACATTCCACTCTACTTCCCTGACCCAATCCGCTGTGTCTCAAGTGGTGAATGCTTCCGATGACATCGCCATGTCGACCAGTGCAGACGATACGAAGGCCAGCCAAGTCAGCGACAATCCAGTCCTACCCAAGGGCAACAGTCCGAGCGTTGGTATCGAAGCTGCAAGGGCGATGGAACTCCTACCCGAACGCGAGAAGTGGAGGAACATTGCCAGGGAATGGTATTCGAACGGCCTTGTCGAGTACCCTGGAACGGGCAGATTACATCATCACATGGGCTTTTTGTGCAAGGAATTCGGTGAGGGTGAAGAACTACGAGGTTTGTATCATTTCATCAAAAGGTACGCCCCTGACTCCCCCCATCCCCCAACCCACCCAACACGCTTACATCTTTCTGCAGCATGACAACACTTCAACCTTTCACCACTGCACGGGAGTCCATCCTCGCGCTCTGGTCACCGTCCGCTCAGCTGCGCCGTTCTTCTCCGGAAGCTCATGTGTCCGACCTCTTTGTCCTTCTCCACGGGATGCTCTTCACCAACATCCAACTGGACGATTTCCAATCCACGCTCTCGAGGCTTTTGGAACGGCTTCGGATCGAAGAGGTCGAGGAACGAGATTGGATGATGATGGCTGTGGTCAACATTGGTTCCGTCCTCGAGTACGGTCGTCCGACGGCTATACTCAAACAGATCAGCGGTATAGTCCCCGTAATCCCCCCGTTACCGAAATCTCGTACTTCCTCCAAGAAGGAGGAACGAAGGGATTCTGACCGTATGGACGTTGATGCCGAAGAAGAAGATGTCAAGATGTGTGTCGCAGATGGGGTCTCCTCATCGCCAGTAACCACGAAGGCTGATGCAGATCTGGACGGCGACCTACCTGTGCATCTGAAACTTTCCCTTCAGCTCACATTCTCCGTGCTCTCTCAGGCTCTTTCCCGACCGATGCGCAGTATCCCATTCCAGAAGGACACGCTGAACCCTTACATCACGATCATTCTTACCTTCGTATCAACAGTCGTCAAGAGTGACCACTGGACCATCTTTGAGCGTGTCATCCCGTGGGGCGAGCTCGCGGTCTTCCTAAGCAGTGTACCGAGATCTATCATCAAGCTTTCCGACGAGGCAGCAGGTTCAAGAGAGCCGTCGATCATTACCGTCGGCTGTGCTCCCCTACCTGAGGATGCCTGCCTGAGGGGGATGGCTTGGGGTGGGCGAAAGATCTATGAGAGGGGCTTCTGGAGCCGTGCTGCCGATGGTCGTATTAACGAGGCCGCCGTCCTCGACGCGAAAGAAGGCGAGGAAGTCAGCGATGGGATTATCGAAGATGACGACGATGACGACGACGACGGCAAAGGAAACTCTCCCCATGTCAGCGATCAGGATAACAGATGGATCCGAGTGCTACGTTCTGGCATGAGGATCACCAAGTATGTTGATGGGTTTATGTGCACGCAGCAACCGAATGGCAAACGATTATGGTCGGTTGAAGGTCGGCTGGCTGATAGGGTGGAGAGTTGGAAAGAACAGCGGAGGGAGGAGCGCGAGGAAGAGGATATACGCAGGATCCGCCGTCGTTGGGACGATTCGATGGATATCGACGAAGAGACTGTGGAGGACGCTTCCGAAGAGAGCGATGTCGATGACGAGAACGACAGCGAGGAAGTAAAGGCACTCAAGGTTCGTTCTATTTCCCGTAGTCACCCCTAGAATGGGTGATTGATTCAACCTTCCTCAGGAGCGACGTCGTTACCTTCGCAGTATCCTGCAATCTGCCAGCGATAAACCCCATACCGCTCCGCAGTCCCCCCGACGCGCGTCCCGCACCAGGAAGTCCATGCCAAAGCCAATGAATGTCATCGTTCCGGGTTACACCGTGCTGGTCATCGACACGAACATCCTGCTGTCGTCTCTTTCGATGTTTGCCTCCCTCGTCGAGAGTCTCCGTTGGACGGTGATCATTCCCCTACCTGTCATTATGGAGCTCGATGGCTTGGCCACATCAAACTCCCCTCAACTCGCGGAGGCGTCGAAGGCTGCTCTATCGTTTATCTCGTCTAACCTCAAGACTTTGTGTACCTCTCTTAAGATCCAAACATCGAGGGGCAACTATCTATCGTCGCTCAACGTGCGAACGGAGCAGGTTGACTTTGGTGACGGTGATTCTTGGGAGAGGAACATGGATGATCTTATCCTCAGGGCTGCGGTATGGCACGATGAGCACTGGTTTGACCGCTCCGGCCTGCTCAAACCTAGCGGGGCCGTTCCCGATCCCAAAAAAGCTGCAAAAGTGGTCTTGCTGAGCCTGGATCGAAACTGTAAGTGTAACCGATGATCACTCGATGACCTATATCGCTGACAACCATTACAGTGCGTCTGAAGGCAAGATCTAGGCAGTTGGCAGCCGCAAGTCAGTCAGACTTGGCCGCGATCCTGGAAAATGCCGCGTGAGCGC
Source organism: Thelephora ganbajun (assembly GCA_014904855.1). NCBI lineage: Eukaryota > Fungi > Basidiomycota > Agaricomycetes > Thelephorales > Thelephoraceae > Thelephora > Thelephora ganbajun. Next base: position 91,552 of record MU117965.1, on the reverse strand, counting down.
TTTGGTGGATCTCGGGGGTGCAACCAGGCCCCATTGGATAGTCGTCACCAGACATCATTGTTTGATGGACAAAACTCGCAGTCACCCGAAGTCCTACAGGGCTGTTCACTGCGACATGCGCTTCGGGTTACGATGTTGCCTTTCGCCATAGCCGCGTCACGGCCAGTTGGCAGATTCGCCCCCGAATGCTATACACGGGGAACATTTCGCCCCGTCGCGAGTTGGATTTGTTTTCTTTTCCTCCTGTCATTTCTGTTGCATTCCGACCGTTTTCGCTCTTTCACCTAGTAGATAGTAGCTGTATTTATACTCCTTATATTATTACTGTACCCGTAGTACATTGGGACGAGGTGGGAATCGAAATTTGGAATCTATACTTTGCATTCTTTAATCACGTGAAGGACGCGTTCCCGCTTGGATCTTGTCCGCCCCCCTCACCATACAGATCATGAGCGCGAGGCAACCTTTCCGTCCTACCTCTCGTCCGGACCCCCAGCTCTCATCCTCTCAGTCAGATCCAAAAGTGTTTCATTCTCAGAGGATAGATTCTGATCTTGGCAACGCTGCAAACAAGTCTTTCAATCTCTCTGGTCTTTTCAATCCTAAGAAACGCGATCAGTCTCTTCCCGCTAGAAAGTCAAAATCTCACGATGACCACCAAGTACCTCCTCAGAACATCTCGAACAGTTCTTGGTCTGCCAGCTCGCATACTTCGAAACTTGATCTTTCTCGTGCTCCTTCTCCACCTCCTTCGACAATATCTGGCTTGGGCAACATTTCCACCTATCAGAGCAGCGGAATGTCTTCTGCGCAGGTCGAAGATATCCCCTCTTCACCGGTTGCGGACAATGGAAACATTACTAGCTCCTTTTTCGCTCAGGAGGCAAACTCTCAGCATCTTCTTCCCATGATTAACGAGGTGGACGAGGAGACGGAGCTGGTTAATGGCCCTGCGGCAAGCGAGGCCTCCCTTTTCTTCACAGGACGATACGTGGATGGTTTTGGCTCGAGAAAGCGAGCTCAACGGACGGACGAAGATGCCAACAACATGGAGAGCGTTAGTGCAAAGAAATTCAAAACAGAACAGGTAATTTCTCAGTCGTTACCATCGATGAGGAGGTTTGTAACGATTGTTTCCAAGCAGGCGCCAGGGCCCACAGTCAGATCGCGCCAATCCTCCCACCCGCATGCCGCGCCTCCGGAACAACTCAGGACCAAACAGCATAAGCTGGATACTTTACTGGGGCTCGACTCGGATGCATATATAGGCGAGAATCTGAGGAAGTACGAGGACCTAAAGGACAAATGGGCAAATTCGTCTATGGAAGAATGGAACGCTGGTGCTCAAGGTAAATGGGATTGGGCGGGTTTCTTTAGATCCGCAGGGCTGACTTAGGGCTCGTTCAGATATTGCAAAAAAATTCTCTGGAATTCTTGACATGGTGAGTTGGAGCGTTCACCCAATGTGAATCGACTTGAAGGCGCATTCTTCGGCAAGGCCAAAGATCATATGATGTGAGCCACGAGTTATCTTGACGCTTACAGATTTTGACACCGTTTACAGGCAAAAAATGTCGTTGTACGCTGATATCCAAGCAAAGATCGACGAACACAAGAACGTGTTGGAGGACAGGTCGAAGGAGTTGAGCGAGGCGAAACGAGATCTGGTGAAGCGGTCTGGAAGTGCGATTGGCAAGGAAGATTGACCCAAAGCTGTAATGGATGCCTTGACAAAACTTGTAGTTCTTACGCTTATAAACTACCCCCACACTTTGTCAAAGATTCCACTCGTGGCAGGATGAGTGTCTGTATTAACCAGTTTGCTCCGAAGTTTTGATCCGCTTCTCTCCCGTTCTTCCGATCCTCCGTCATGTTTAGAGCCGTGGCTATATGCCGCTGTAGCCTCGTTCAACGCGCATTCTCGACGACCACTCCCGCGCTCGCTGGTCACAACAAAGTAAGAGCGCGAACTGCTTGACCCGCGAACTGAGCGTCGACTTCTCCAGTGGTCCAAAATCGCAGCCAAGAAAGGCGTTAATGACATAAAGAAGTCCATGGTATACGGCAAAGCCTCCAGGGTAGGTTCCCTTCGATGCTCGTCTTGCGCGGTTTACCAGGGTGCTTATGTGATTAGGACATCATGGTCGCAGTTCGGTGTATGTCCCCCGATTCAAGTTCTTTCAGAGGCCTCACCCCTTGCCCCCGGTAGCCGGTGGTTCTGCTGATCCCAACACAAATGCTGCGCTTGCAGCCGTTCTCAGAGTGGCGAAGTTATCTGGAGTTCCCAGGATCAATATCGAAAACGCGCTGAAAAAGGTGAGAGATTCCATGCATGACCTGTCGTCGAGTGAACATACGAATTCCAGGTGGGTGGAGACAGGGACAAAGGCTCGCAACTGGCAACTTACGAAGCCATGGCTTTTGGTGAGGTTGGAATTATCATGTATGTTTTCTTCATGCGAACGTCTCCCATACCCGACAAGACGTTATTATGCCAGCGAATGCTTAACCGATAATCCGAATCGCACCATCCACAAACTGAGGGAACTGTTGACCGGCCACAAGTGAGTCCACTCGTGACGACGATAAGCGTGAAAACAGCTAAGCTCAATCCCCACAGTGCCCGTTTCGCCCCTGTCAAATACCTCTTCACCCGTAAAGGACTGGTCCGGGTGTCTGTCGGGAAACCTGAGAACGAGTCTTTAGAAACCCGCGTAGAGAGCGCAATAGAGGTTGCCCTACTATTCGTCGACGACTTTTCCCAGAACCCCGAATCGGGAGAGACGATAGAACTCGAGGTATGGCGACTTTCCTGTCTTTAGTCTCACCTCTCACTACACCTTCTCGTAGTTCACTTGCCAACCAGAAAATCTGGGAAAACTGACCTCTGCTCTGACGTCGCAACTCGAACTCGTTCACGAGCTCTTGGCAAGCGAACTGGTCTACGCCCCGACCGAAATCATGAGAGCCGATGAGCACATGGAAGGCAAGGTTGCAAACCTCGTAGAGACACTAGAAGGTCATGAAGATACTTTGAGAGTTTACACTACATTAGATTTAGGTGTCGATTGATGCTTCAATAATACAAGGGTAATCATAATCGTGAAAATAAGCGGTCCACATTGAGCCCATACTCCAGCGTATGAACAAGCGTAAATGAATCCTTAAACGATTCAGATGTAGCCGGCTTTCATTCGTACCGTCGGATCCAATGAAATCCTCTCCTCCCCGAGCCGCTCATAATAGATTTTGACGATTCCCGCCTCCTTCGCTAGCTCTGCGTAGGCCTTAAATTTGTCAACGCCACAGGCAGTCAACGTCCTCGCCTTCTTCCTCTCATCCCTCAACAACTGAGGTGCAACGAGAGAAAAAAGTGGTTTCTTGTCCCCATTCTTCCACATTTCTCCTAACGCCTCGACCAAGTCCACGAACTTTGGGTCAACCCCACCCCCCTTCAAGCTGGCGAATGAGGATCGAGCGGTGACCATCCCCTCCTCCGATGATTTACTGGACTGGGGGGAGACAACCGATGCCGACTTTAGCCCTCCGGGTTTTGGGTCACTAAGCGACACCCAGCCGTCACCTTGTTTCATCCCTCTGATCCTGACTACTCCGTTCTCCATCGCAAGGATGACGTAGTCCTTGAACTTTGTAACCCCGACGGATGCGTAGGCGTTGGGCCTCTTCTTTAGGAGCAACGGGACCACGCTAGAGAACCTAGATTCCGTTTCCCCGGTCGACGTTCGAAGCTTTGCCAGAACCGCGACGAGGTCCCGAAAAGAGTCTGGTGTGACGTTTACAGACGGCGGAGAAACCGTGATTTCTTGAGGGGGAGGGAGGGAGGGTAGAGGTATAGTGGAAACATTTGATTGTGCCAGGAGTGATGGGTTGTTCGGTGACTGCAAAGGAGGTTCGCGCAACCTGACTGTAGAGGCCATGAAAGATACTCCGGGCATCACGAGGGGATCGTAAATGACGAGGTTTGCTGCAGCTGCCTTCATTACATAGTCCTTGATAGTCACCGCACCGACCCTGCCGTATGCCATGATGTCCTGCGCCAATATAAGAGGATGAATCTCGGAAAGCATCGGTTCCTGTCTGCCTTCGTGCCACAATCCGGTTAGGCTGCTGATCAATGGCTCGAATGGACTATGCTGGGAGATTGTGGGGTTAATGGGCACTGGAAGCTGTGGCCCCATGCCTACAGTGGCCTTTGCGTCGCGGAGATGAATCAACGCATCTCTGGAGGCTGTTGTTCCGCTGACCAGAGAAATAACTCCAGAGGTGATTGCTGCGTCAAGATATTGACTAAAGCTCGTTACACCAGGGACGCTATTGTATAGTGAAAGTAAGCTGGGGTAGCCGAGAGTTGAGATGAGGTGGGCAAGGATGTCGGAAAACGGAATCTGCTGAGCACCCGTTAACTGTTTGGATCTCAAGAAGTCAATCAGTGGGGCGAAGGGAAACGTGGTGTTAACTGGGCGCGCCGGCGGAGTGCTAACGGTGCTGGCGGACGTTGAAGAATGTACAGGAGGATTACGGTAAGCCGGGCACAACTTGAGCCAGCCATCACCGTTCTTCACTCCACGAGTTGTAACAATGCCCGCCTCCACCGCCGCTTCGACGTACCCTCTAAACTTCGTCACACCTGCATTCTCATAGATGGAAGGATTCTTTCTGAGCAGTCGTGGACCAACGGTAGAGAACCGAGGTTCAGGGTCTTCCGCAAGCCGTAAGTCGTTTAGGACCCTAATGAGATCACGGAACCGCGATTCTGCGTGTTGTGACGAGGTGCGTTGTGAGGGGCTATTGGAGTTGGTGTTCCATTGATGGCGGAGGCTAATCCATCCATCTCCGTCTTGATGTTGTTCGACGGAGACGATCCCGGCTGACTCGGCGAGTTGAAGATAAGCCCTGAATTGGGTGGCACCAACAGTTTCGAACGCGTCCGGTTTCCTGTCCTTCAACAACGGGAAGACGGTCGAAAACCGAGGCCTTGGATTCCCGCTCGCGGATAACTCGCCCAAAACAGCAACCAAGTCCTTGAAGTCATGTTTCGGGTCCGCCCTCGTAGTGGGTCTCGCGACTTCTGCCCAGGAAAGGCGGGATATCCTCGGAGTAAAAGTTGGGGCGAGGATGTTTAAAGGAATCTCGTGGGCTGGAGACAAATCCGGAGGTGGAACCTCCTCGGTTGGCAGTGATGCGATCGGTAGTGGTGTAGATGATTCACTGGCAGCGGTGTACGTTGAGTCTAGGATGCATACAGTGACGAAGTTCTTACCGAGGGGTAGGTTGAACCTGATGGCCACCTATGATCTCCTGGGCTGGGGTCTGGGATGCGAGGAGAACGGGTGATCTCGCGCATATCTTACACTCGCAGGCTCGCGAAACAGGTTTGATGGCACCAGACGTATCCATATCCCTAAGGTCCTGAACGCTAGACCCGACTGAACTTTCCTCACCAATGAGGAGCAGGTATCCCGGAGAGGAGGGGATATCGCCTTCACCCTCTGATGGAATCATTTCCGGAGAACTCTAGAAATCAATTAACAATTAAATTGTGGTAAACTTTGGGACATGTACTCACGAATGCAGGAGATTGGGCACCATCTTCATCGACCGGATCAATTGTTTTGGGCGAAGATTGATCCTATTGAGACCTGAGGTCAATGACGACAACACGAATGATCAAGAAACGTACGATAGCAGACTCGCTTGTCAAATCAGCCACAATCCAGTCGTCGGAGGTAGGGGTCATCGGAACGCTGGCCGATGTAGTCTCTGCGGGAAATTCTGCCTTGGTAGGTATAGGGGTGGCCTCTGACTCGACGAGCGGAACATCCGGTGGCAGGACTGCGTGTGTAGGGCGGATCGTGCTCATAGTAGCAATACTGACCGGGCGAGGAGACAGAGCCAAAGGTTGGATGGCGGGAGTGATATGCTCTTCTGGAATACCGACAGCATGAGCATCAGACATGGAAGAGGTATCCGACTCTTGAGGGGTGGTAAGAAACACAACAGAAGACGAAGCCTCGCGACGAGATCTGAGCAACGGTAGCTTGGGTGGAGGTCGTGCCTTCAAGACGTCAGATTGCCAATCGTACACGACGGAGGCTTGGGCGGTCAGGCTCTCGTGAGTCATGAAAGAGTTGCTGATGAGTACGACGTTGTACTTTCTCCATCGAACTGTGGACAGAAGGTAGGCAAAATCACGATCGCCGGAGATGAGGATGATTGTGGCTGGAGGTGGATTGTCCTTGATGAACGCCATGATATCCACTGAGTAAAATGTCAGAATTGCAGCGCAGCTTCCGACATGGTTGAAACAGCTCGCCTATCATCATCAAGTCCACCGAGTTCTTTCCATTATGTGGGCAGTCTGTGTGGTGAGAGGTGAGCGGGGGGTGAGATAGGTGGGGTATAGGTGGACAGACCGGTGAGGGACAAGCCACAGGACTGAAGTTCGGATCGGAGGGAGGATTGTCTTGGAGAGGATTTGTCTGGGAGCTGAAGGTATGCCTTGAAGACGTTGACCGCTCCGTATTGGCTGGCTAGGATGCGGATGTTGTCGATGAGGTTGTATCCGGAGGCATTGGTGGACGGTGGGCAGTTCTCTGTCTGAAATTCAGCTCGGGAAGGTCTGACGGGTGAGAATGAGCTGACCATAGTCCCAGAAAATGCCTACGGGTTCATACGAAGAGGTGGTGGACGGAGGAGTTGGATTAGGCTGTTCGGTGGATGAAGGGGGAGAGCACGACATCTGTGGTGGGCGGTCCATGCGATAGCCTGCAGGCTGTGAATTTATATTCCGGTATTATACGGCATGGCAGACTAGTATCACGGTCTATCATAGTCATCTCTAACTTTGTCCATTCTTTCCCAATTATTTCAAAACCTTGTTCAGACGGGCGAGGTGGTAGTTGATCGTCGGTCGGTGCTGTTTGCCACCCATAGGCTGCAACCCAAAGAATGTGGTCAGGGAACGAAACTGGAGGTGGTTGACAGCGCGTACCGTGGTCCTCATGCAGTCGTACAACGCCTTGGCAGATTCTGCGCACGCCCCAGTTGTCGTCATGTTGTTCTTCGCTGCCCAACACCCGAGCATGGTGGCCAGTTCCGGCGCGCAGAGACTGACCGCGGCATCTGCAAAACGGTTAGTAAATGCTGTGGAATGACCCACAATTAACAACCCGTGCGCACTTTTCTTTGGCCGAACTTTGAGTTTTTGGATGTGCATGTCCGCCGCGTGGGGAGGCTGGTGATCGACGGAACAGCATTTCCTCGACAATGTCAGCCACCTCCCTCAACAAGAACAACTCGGGTACATCCTCTTTCCCTTCATCTCTCTCCCTCGCCCAAGTCAACTTTGTCTATAGCCGTCAGGAGAATTCTTCAAGAGGCAAAGGAACTCGCAAACGACGAATCGACCGATTACGCTGCCGCACCGCTCGAGGTCAGCCATCTCTCTCTCCCCACTCGACAAACATTTACTTGTTTAATTTCAGGACGACATATTCGTGAGTCGTACTCATGTCTCGCTCTCCCGACAGGATCTTCATTCACAAATTGAAGGAATGGCACTGCACCATCCGCGGTCCCTCCGGTACAGAGTTTGAGGGAGGACTCTACCATTTCCGCATCCTACTCCCCTCGGAATACCCATTCCGTCCTCCATCTATCTTGATGCTCACTCCCAACGGAAGGTTCGAACTCAACACCAAGGCACGCCCTCCCCCTCCCTCAATTGCCACAGCCTGTTCACTCACCCTTATCCCAGATCTGTATCAGCTTTACCAACTGTACGTTCTATTCCAGATGCCAAAAACGACCTTACACTTTGAGCATTCATCTCAACAGATCACGAAGAGTCATGGCAACCCGCCTGGGGTGTTAGAACGGGTATTCCACCTTTATCAAGCATCTGCCACGTAGTTCTCAACTACCACCTATGTGACAGCAATTCTTGGCTTACAGGGTTTCTTTCCCCTTCGTGGAAAGGCTGCGCTTGGAGTTGGTGGAATGGATTCCCCAATATCCGATCGAAAACGTCTAGCTGCTCTGTACGTCCCATAGCCAACTTTCAGGTGGTTATCCAACACCTCCCCTTTCACTCCCCAGGTCTAGGAACTGGGTTTGTCCCCGCTGCGAAAAGTTGAACCTCGAATGTTTGCCCGACCCAACTCCAGGAAGTTCGAATCCTGGAAGAGTTATACCCGACCCTTCGGAAACAACATCAGAGGTAGAAATGACAAAGGTAGCGGAAGATGAAGTTCCGGACACCACCGTCGCGGATTCGTCCCCGTCCCCGTCACCCCAAGATCCCCCAGAAGAATTCTTACCAGCAACCGCTTCGATCACTCCGCAGACCGTAGTCACAACTAGATCCCCGGCAGGTAACCCTAGACCTCCATTGCTGTTGGACACCACCATCTGTGTGCTCCTCGTGTTGGCACTTGCCTTGCTTTTCAGGCGGTTCACCTGAAATCGATCGATCGTTCCTGTTTCCTTACTCTTTTCACTACTACCCATGTAACTGTCGCCATTTTCACGACCTTGAACTTGTACACCGTCTACAGAAACTGTTTCATAATAATATGGATCCTTTGCAACGAAGCTGAGGTCCATATACAGTTTCCACTCCATGCAACCTAACGATTATACACCAAATCCCCTCCCGGTGCGTTGCCTTCGTCCTTTGCCTTCCGGTCATGCGGGATAACATACGTTGTCAACGGCGTCCGTTGATCAAACCTCGCCCCAGTTGGTGCGTTGGCAAGGCTGGGGTTCCATTCCCCCTCCTTTCCCAGAACGGCCGGGAGGGGGGTCGCGTTGGTAGCTTGAACTGCGGTTCGCCCAGCTGGCTAACTCTCCACGCGTCAAGCCCATAAACTTTATAGCTGATTCCCCGAGTTTGATTCTTTCGTGGGCCAATACATAAGGGGAAGCCAATTCCCTCCATCCTCCGCCACAATCCACTCCCACGCGCGACGTTGTGATTGATCCACTGGTGTAACCTCTGGAGCATGAGTCGCACTTTAGTTCCAGCAGTCATTCACCGTGGGACTCGATCGAATACGTCCTTTTAGGATGGGTGATCTTACGACTAGCTACCGCAAGAACATCGTGCGTCGGTGAAAAGTCGGCCCGGGCGGGAGCAGTATGTGCGGCCACTAGTAACCTTCGTCATAAGGGATTGTAGTATCAAGAAGGTTGACGAGAGGTACTAACGAAAGCAGCCGAGTCATTTGCCGAAGTTAAACCGGTAGGTTATCGCAGCTACGGCAGTGGCAATGAGGAACGCGAACAACGTTACCGAAACGCAGGCAAAAAATGGCCAGGTCCCGAATATGTATGCGTAAGTATGTGTTGAACATTGATAGCCATACCGCCAAGATGAGCACATGAATGATAGCACACGCGATGAGTACCTGAGGTAGTTCGCGTTTGGTGGAAAAGCGTCCTGGAAAAAACGGCAATCATCAACCGTGAGGCCTTTTGGATTGAGTAGCGTTGATCTTGCTTACGGTAAGGTGCCACAGAATTGTTGCCTTGTGCCGGACAAAGAGTGTGCAAAATAGCGGTGAGACCCCGGGGCCCCAGCATTGACACTCACACCGACGACTACTACAATGAAAACGGTTTGATAAGTCACTCCACACACAGCCAATTTCTGGAAGGTACCACGAAAGACACGATCGATCGATATCCCCACAGGACCCATGACAGTGAAGAACGTAGACAGCTGCAGGAACGCAAAGAAAATCAACACATGCTGCGGGCGCACCAGCACGATCAAATACAACCTCTACGAAGCGCTGTAGTATCAGGTATTGTGACTGAAGTGAAGGCAGTGTGGATGTAGTAAATGGTTACAAACCTTGTAGCAACCCCAGCCACGAGAATGGAGACGGGGGCCACAATATTCTCCGCAAACAATGGACACGTAGAGCAACGTTTAACCCCAGAGTATCCAACCTACGAGAGCACGACTGACCGCATGAGAAAGCCTAGCATCCCACCACTTTCCAAGAATATCTACTCCACACCATGCAGTTTGAACAGCATATTGCTCATACTCCTCGCGGAGAACCAGAGTGTTCCGAATCCGATTCCCTGCCCATACAGTGTCAGGGGAGTGACTGACAGCGCTGACAGCCCTATTCGTTTGAAAAGATCAACATGTACTCAGGATAAGGTGGTCCTGACAGAACATATAAGTGTGGGATGGATTTACGTATTACCTAGGGGATTGTCAGTCGTGTATGTGAAGAAAACTGCCATCGACTTACTGAAAGGACGGATATCGCCAGAACCCCATAACTGGAAGGATATAGTCGCGACGTCCTCTGCGAGGGCGTCTCGGAATCTGGGCCATCCGAAGTAAATCTTGGGCAACAGTCCGGAAAAGATCAGGATACCAACGCATCGTGAAAATATTGCATGGCCGTAATGCACTTCCCGCTAAGAACCTTCTCACCACCGTTGAACGGGACGGTGAAATTTTGTTGCAACGAGATCGGTTGAAATCCGCTGAAGCGGGGCTGGTATTCGAAGGAAAGTTCGGTGGACATGACCTGACAGGCCGTTTCTCCGTGGCCAGGAATCCCACCGCAGATTTGTAACGCATGATTACAGATCACGAGCCACTCATGAGGTGCATCGGCCGCGTCAAGGTATAGACTCGTGAGGCCGTGAGCGTAGTTCTCGCCGAAGGTCACGCCCTGGAGATAGGCTCGGGTAACAAAGTGGGCAAAGATGATAACCGTCCAATAGACAGTGGATCCGGACGATGCCATCCGTTTCACCTGTGGCATTATGAATTAGCCCTGAGCGTCAAGATAGACCGATTGATAATCACTCACGACATGCCTTAAGTGGTGCTCGAGGTCGGTTGAGACGCGCATTTTCACGGAAAGGGGGAAACAAAGAGAGAAGGGTCGAATTGAGTAAGTGTGCAAGAGTTGGAGATAAACATCGGTCGACGATGAACAGTGCGAGACAACCGGAAGGAGGCCAGCTCAGCTAACACATGGCCCAGCGGAACAAGCGACGAGGAGGACAAAGGATGGTCAGGGTTTGGCCGGCACATAATACGGTTTGTGGGCGAATGGAGCGTCGAAGTAATGCATCCGCTATTCGGTTTAACAGCTGTGGTACGGAGGCTTATGGTCGGTAAGTCCCCATTTCCTAGCATTCACGAAAGTTCTCCCTGAGCTTTCTTGCATACATCCGGGGGAGGTTGTCATCGCCAGCAGAAAGGAGGCAAGGACAGAGGACGTCTGGAGTAGTTTCAGCTCATGATTTCAACAGCGTCAACGATCAGGGCAAGAATTTACTGTATCGATACCGTGACCACCTGCCGTAGGGCGATCAGTAAAAGTCCAGCAAAGGTAGTTTGGGATGGTGCGAACCGGAGTCAGAGCTCCATTCGATGAGCTCGTCTACTTCTGGGAGGGCCCCATTTTCTTCTAGGGTTTCTTCTTCTAGGGCTTCGGCGACCACACATCCTCGAGTTGCATCGGTCTACCAAAGCTGGAAGTTCAGGAGCGTACGGGTAAAGATATTGCTGACCCACGAACCTTTGCCCCTTGCACGTATTTGAAGGGCGCCTCGGATAGCATCAGTGACCAATCCATGCCATGTTTTTGCAATCCTTGGAACCAAGCCAGCAGGTGCCTCACTGGGGGGTATCGGCGTCGGAACTTCCATCATGACCCAACTAGCTTACGGAACGGAAAAGCATCTACTAGGTATGCGCCAGGTTCAATGGTCGTGCAGAAGTATTTTAGTCTCTTCCGTGGCACGTACGATTGGATCTTGCCGACCCGAAACGGTGTGACCATAGACTACAGCGAGCGAAAGGCTCGCCACAGAACTGGAGAGATGTTAAATGTCCCGATTCTTGATGGGGTACGCGGACTTATACCCACAGATGTATCTATCCGATGAGATCGTGTGAATCGGAGGCGAGGCCACTCGCAAACCTTTGCGTCGCGTCCTCCATCAGTGAATAGTATTTTTCCACGGAACGTTTTGCACTGATTCCCCGAGCGAAGAACGACCTATATTCCTTGGGCCGAGGGCCATAGGGAGTCAATGCCGTAGTGCGGTTCCAACCGCAGAGTTCACCACCCATGACCAAACGCGGACGGTCAGAATATATGGCAGAACGATTGTGAAGGATGTCCCTGGCGACATCTAGCGAATTAATGACGACGAAGGCTCTACCGAAGACTGAACGAGTTTATTTGTCCCGTCGAGGAGCTATTCTCGGAATCCAAGTCCTGGTTGTATACCATCAGCAAGTCGTGGAAAGTCTGCTAAAACCTTGCAGCGCCAGGTGATCGGACCGCTTCCTCGACGGGGGCTTGTAACGGATTATATGGGCTTATAACGAGTTATATGCCATTTTCCACACCCAGGATTTTGAAGGTGATATCCGATTATAATGCGTTATAATTGAATATGGCGGTCTACCACTTTCGTAGACTGTTATAATCCAGTACAGTACTTTCCACGATTTGCTGATGACCGTAATGCTCGGCCCACCTGGCGGCAATGGAAGTGTGGATGATTTTTGCCGGAGAAGGAGGTATAGATGGCGACACAACTAAGGATTCCGAAGGGGGAACAACACCGGGTGGAGGTATATATAGCATAAGTACATGCAAACAAGCCAGCGAGCAAGTCCGGGCATCGATTCTAGCAGATGTCGCGGGTAACCCGTGCCCCTGGTCTCCAGACTCCCCGTCGCTACTCACTCACGATTTTGATAGCCGTCAGTTCTTGGCCCCAAACGGGCCTCAATTATGGGCAAGCCAGACGCTGAGTACTGAGTACCGAACAATGATACATCTCCGATAGCCCCAGACTTAACCATATCGTGTTGAATGGCTCTATACCCCTCACTTCTTTTTCGTGTCCCTCACCGATACCGTCACGATGTCTTCATCCTCCAAGTTGTAGCTCGCGATCGTGTTCGCATTCGTGAGCATCCTCCCCTCATACGATATTCGGATCTTTCCTGCGGAAATGCTGCTGCCGGTGTGTTGCAAAATTCGGTCACGAAGCGTCGAAACCAGCAATGTCAACGGTAGGTCCGGAACGAGTACAATGCCTCCGTCGAACTTCCATTCTGGTTTGGACTGCTCACTTGGTAGCTGCACATTGAGCGATATCGGATGCTGCATGATCACGCCTCAATTGACGATACACAAAAAACCCTAACCAAAGGTACTCACCGGGTGTAGGTTTATCCAGTCGGCCTCAGGATAGTACTGTCCGCTAGGAAGCTTGGCGACTTTCTGGCGTTTAGCTGGTGGGAGATCTGGCCCTTGTACCTCCCCATCCATTTGGTCCGCTGTCCGAATCATACCCGTTTGTGGAATCAGGTTGGCCGGTGCACCGACTGGTGGAGGTTGGTAACCAAATGGTTGGGCAGCATGCGGTCCCTGGTAGTGTAAGGGTGGCAACATGATCGGAGCTGGCTGCGGCTGATAGACGGAGGCAGGTTGTGGTCCAGATGATACTGTGGCGGCGGAATACGTCCCCGTGGCTTGTGAGGGTACCTGTGGTAACGACGGGGGTGCAGGCAAGTTGGCCAACGGCATTGGGGGTGCCGAGGCAGGCCCAATTCCAGGTCCGATCGCCCCGGCTTCTTGGCTAAAAAGTGTCACTTAGTAAATGCACAACGAGAGCTTTCCAGTCGGAACTCACGGTCCCAAGCCTTTGGCACGGTGGATGGCGGCGATTTGCTCGTCAAAGTTGACGTTGGTGGAGTACTTGTCCAGCGTATTTGCTTTTGTTGCAGTATGACCGTCCCATACGACCTTCTCGCGTTCCCGCCTCTTTAGGCGCTCATCCTCCTCTTCAATCTTCCTCCTCTCTTCGTCAGCTTCGGCACCAAAGATATCGGTACGGGTACGGGCGAGATTTTTCAGCGAGGACACGACGTTGGCTCCACGTTGCAGCTCGGAAGCCTGTGCTTTCCTTGCTTCCAACGCATCTCGTTGTGATTTCCAACGAGGGTCCAGCAACTCGATACGCATATGCTCTTGAAGCTCGTTGACAGGTACCTGTTGTCCACAAATCGAACACGTAGTCATAGCCTGCTTTTGGTTCTTCTGACCAACTAAGTTGATGTAAACAGTCAGTTTCGTGGGCGATGGGGACGGTAGACGCACGCTTTGGAACGTAATCTGTTCGAATCTTGATATTTCCAGTCGTCTCTGGAATCTCCGAAATGGTTTCAGTTCTCTGAACGACTCCTTGTTCTTGTTGTCTTGCATCCTCAGCCTCATCATCGCTTTGCTCCATCGCTGCATCCTCGTCCTGGCCCGCACCTCCCGCCGTTCCAACTGCGGCGGCGGCTTCCGCCTCTGCGGCGGCCTGTCGAGCCCGATGAGCTTCTACATCCTCAGCTGTGGTCTCCATGACCATTGCTGCCATACGTTTCTGCGCCAATGTCATGTTTTCAACCTCCTGAACGCTCATGGGAGCAGGGAGCTCAGAGTTCGCATCGGCTGCTGTGAACTCGATCGTTTGGACGATGGCGTAGTCGTGCCAGTCAATTTCAGCGAACGCAACTTTGACCCAATGAGCATCATATCACCAAGGACAAAGATTCACGTACTGCGTTCAGCTTCCTGGTCATCTTTTCGCTTTTTATCCTGCTCTTCTTTGGTTTTCGCCCATTTTGCGTGTTGATGCGCGGCATCGAGCGTTCTCCAGCGGTCCTTGGGGTCTATTCGCGTGGAAAGAGATTCAAGGGCGTCCATGGATGGGTTGATAATTTTTGAGTACTGGTCAACGAGGCGGTTGAAGTATCCGAACAAAGAGTGGTTCGGTCGAAGGAAATCGAACTGGTAATTCCTACCCTCTTTCGCGGACAACGCAGCGAGGAAAGCATGTCCACGGCGCGCGGTAAACAAGGCGGTGAGCTTCATGATATCGCTAAAGTCATGTATTAGTTAGTCACGTAGAAGGAAAGCACGAGGTGAACACACGCACAGATCAACGGCGGAGATATTTGGCCAATCGAGGATGAACTGAGGGATAGGAGGTTCCTTGCCCATGTCGAGCACCGGTTTCTCAGCGGGTTGATCTGCAGGTTCCTTCCCTTCCTTTGAAACATCTTCGTCGTCCACGTCACCTCTCGTAACCTTCTCCAGACGATCTCTGTAATAAGCATGATAAGGGTCGGCGGGGTGGAGGAACGAGAACTTCGGGTCCTGACGCTGGTTCTCGCGGATCCTGTCCTCAAAATGGGTGGGGTTCGCAGATCTGACGACGAAGGTGGCTGTCCTGTCGATGACAGCTGTGCGCATACGCGTCAAAAGAAAAAGGATTTGAGTGCGAGGAGACGATGGGACGCACACTTGATATCCGGAGGCGGGAGGATGAGACCACCGGCCGCAAACTTGGAAATGTTTTCTTTGAGAGGAACATCCACAGCCATATGGCCATTCACGCCATCCTGTGTCGGTGCGGTGGCTGGGTGTGTGTCGACCGTCATCTGTCCGTGGTGCCAGTGGGTGAGAGGACAAACGCGTGACTCGCGTGACGTTGATACTTGGACGGATGATGTTCGGTGCGTTTCGTTCGAGCCACATAGCTCACGGTGGTCTCCTCTGGTAACTGCATCTGGCAACTTGTATTCGCATTTTCGACTCAACCATGCAACAGGAAGACACCATGGAAATTATCTACTACTAGGAAGGCCAATGTTCGTGCTCGGTTGAAGAAGGTCGACGCAGTCATCGAGGCCGTCCGGACTAGTGGTGTGCAGTGTGCCGCATTGGTACGCTTTAACGTTCTTCTGCGCCGCCTTTCTGCATGTCTAAGCGTTTTTTATCAGACAAAAGCCCTCGAGTTACCGAAGGAGTACGAGATGCTCCCCAAGGACAAGTATACTGTCTTTAGCCCACACACGCGGGGGTATCGAAAGGGTATTCACAAGGTTCCGAAATGGACAAGAGTGAGTCTACATTGTTCCACATTATGGTTCTGTTTCACGTAGATTGCAGCTCACCCTACGGACCAACCCAGAGGGCTTTTAGAGTAACTTATCATGTCATATACATACGTCGAGTCATAATCCACGTCAAAACAGCACGATCTGCACCTTGCCCGCCCTTATGCCCTGTAAAACGCTCTTGTAAGATAGAATTTTGCCGAATACCTCATCTCTCGTCTCTGGGATGTCCAACACAGAACGCCTCTTTGTATCTCGATATGAGAGGTCGATTATGATGTGTGTCAGAGCAGAAACCGCCATCGAGTCTGGTTTGATCCGTTGAATTGTTGCCACTGAAGGATGCACCATGAACTCACCTAGTTCCAGTAGCTTGCCGAGTCTCCCCGGAGTGCCAACTGCAGCTCCAATCTTCGTCCTCCGCAAGTAAGTGACGTGGTCCTGCAAGTCCCTTCTTTGAGTGCGTGCGCGTAGATCAAGGTTTGAAGCACAAACCTCGAGCTTAATATGCCGGGCAAAGAACTTCCCAACATCACCACCTTTTTCTCCTCGAAGTTTCCTGTTCTTAAGGACCCTTGTCTAGCTGTAGTGTGAACAGTCATATAAGCGAAACAACCGAAAAGAAAATTACCACATCGGCGACTCGTAGCGCAGAACCGACGACAAAGATAAGAGTTGGCGCCCCATTGGCCTTGGGTTTTTGTGAAAGGCGGAGTCGAAGGCTCGGGGTAACTGAATGAAAGCAAGAGTGAATCAATTACACTTCCACCTCTTTACAAAGGTTCTACCTTTGGCGATAAAATCAGGCAAAGAGTCGAGAGTCCTTTCGGCGACCCATGGGGACGTATCAACAATCGCGCTCTCTGTCTGGACGTCAACCCATAGTAATTTCACGAGGGCTTTCGAAGGCCACACCCACCAGGGATTCGGATGTCCTCGAGCTCGATGCGAGACAACCTGGAAAATGATTTCGCCTGAGACCCGGTAAGGTACTCAGCAAGTGTTGAAGGCGACTGTAGAGCGATTAGCGGAGACCGTTCTTCCTGCATCTCCTTTAGCTTAGGCTTCTGCTCTCCAGTGTTTAGTTTCGGATAACCCAAAGGTCTGGTTGACCCAACTCGCCTTGAACTTCCTCTGCTTATCCTTCCCACCTCTCTTCCGTTTGTTGCTCTTCTCACTTTCTGTGTGTGCCGCGGATCCACTGGGCTTCGGGGCGTCGTCGTCCAGACTGAGATCACCGTGACTGCTCCCATGGTGAGAGTCTTCTTCGTCACCGGAGGTAGCGATGAGCTCGTCTGGGATATAATCGTCTTCAAGGTCGTCCCCACCCTGGCCGGCCATGAGAGAACAAGACTGAAAGGGCGAAAATCGAGAGGAAGAGAACTAAATTTCTACAGCTGACCGGTGATTGGTGATCGACGAGCCACTGATCTTTCAATGTCCTCATCACCCTCTACCGTCACACAATCCACCCTTCCGTCATACGACTTCTTTCTGGTTGTTGATGTTGAGGCGACGTGTCAGGAAGGAGCTGGCATGGACTATCCGAACGAGATCATTGCAAGCATGTCAGAATTGCACTCTGGCCTTGACTGACTATATCTCCCAGGAATGGCCGGTCTGTCTGCTTGGGTGGAGAGACAAGGCAAACGGAACTCTAGATATCATTTCTGGGTTTCGGACTTTCGTGAAGCCTACGTGGAGACCAGAACTCGGGGAGTTCTGCACGCGCCTGACGGGCATAACCCAAGTTTGAGTTTGGTTCACCCTCGGAAATCGCAACCTTGGTGTGCCTGACACACCCGTCACAGGGCCAAACGGACAATGCGCTATCATTCCCTGAGGTCATGAAGTTCATGGCAGAGTTCCTTGTAACCCACGGGGTCCTCGACGGGCTTGACCACCGACCACTCGTCCGCTTTTGCTGGTGCTCGGATGGACCCTGGGATATCTGTAGTTTTGTCATCAAACAGTGCTTTATCTCCAAGGTGAACTGAATCTCGATCAAGTTCACTCCCACACCTACTTTCCATCATGCGTGTCCTCGAAGATCAAAGTTCCACCGTGGATCTCCAACCGGTTCATTGATGTCCGCGCCTTATTCTGCGGCAGGGACAGGAAGAAACATGCAAGTTTGATCGCATGTTTTTTGTCAATTCGCCTGGCTTATTCGTCATCTTGTCTAAAGCGCACAATAGATATCAACAAACAACTACAAGTAATACAACTGGAACCGTTCATCGGGCGGCCCCATAGTGGGATTGACGTAGGTACAGCGCGGTTCTCGTTCGGTCTCCCTGACAAGTGCTCTTCCGCGTTCCGCAGGACGCCCGAAATATATGCCGGGTCTTGATAGAACTAGCACGCAGGGGGAGGCCCCTGTTGCCAACGACAACCGTTAACGTTCGGAAGCGGTGGAAATGGATGGGAAAGGCAGGGAAAATATCTGAAGCGGAGCTTTAGTCCGTTCCTAGTGCTACACACCTCAGTGGGAGTGAGTGATACAGCATTGTAGAGGTATCGTCAAGCAGTACCAACGAAAGATGATATATGAGATAGGCCGAGCCTTCATTTGTTTGCTTCGACAACATCTTGAACGTATTTCAACTGTCTTGCGACAGCCTCCTTCATCTCCGCGATTTCTGTGCTATTCTTGATGATCGTGCGAATGGTCTCATCCTTCACGCGAGCCACTTTCTCCTGTTGTTCACGGTATCTGTACGGATGGTAAGCCAATATCACCCAGACATGCGCATGGGGACAACGAACGCGATTTCGACAGCCTGGAGGCGTGACTTGGCGCCGACACCATGTGCCATGGCGGCCATCCTCGCTTGAACCATCGTTCGCTCTAGTTCTGCGGCTCGAGCATTGTTTACGGCAGCTTCTTGTTGTGCAGCCTGTTCATCCCAGGTTTAGCGGTCATGGTCGGCTGGTAGGAAGTTAGGGGCCCGTTACCTCCCGCATTTCTTCCGCTTGTTCTGTTAGGGTGTGCACCTTTGCGGCCTCCGCCTCGATCTCCTGGATGAGATCGTCACACTCGTTCACCACATGGTCGTGGTCGTCATCCACCACGATTTTCTCCCGCTTAGCCGCATCGATCTCCATGCGGTACACCTCAGCCCATTTACTGAGCGTAGGTCGAACGACCTTGCGCATATCTGGTCCCCTGACGAGTTGTTGTAGATCCGAACTGGCCATGCTCAGCTCAATCGTGAGGTCTTCTTCGTTCGGAGGTATCAATCCAGGAGATGACAGAAGGGTGTTATACTGGTCGATGACCTCCTCCGCAGTTGCTACGCGGTTAGTTAGCGAAACCTCGAGAGACATTACCAACTTGTTGGTCTCGGTGACTTTAACTTTGAGATCTTCAACGCTACGAGCGAGAGTTTCGTGCTCCGTGTTCATTCGTACGACCTCTTCCGGGGTGAGGTTTTGTGCCTTGACAACATCTGACAATCTGGCTCTTTCAGCTTTGAGCTGTTCCAAATCGATCACTGATGTAGTGTGTAAGATACTGCGCGAGTTCATCAGTGAACACGACTCACAAAGTTGTTCGATTTCCGCCTTCTCAGCAACAAGACTCCGTAAACCGTTCTGTTTTCGAGCGTCGTGGCGACTGAGGTTCTGAGCAAACCTATCGAGGTCACGCTTCATTAACTCGTTCTGTTTTTGTTCCATTTCTAACGGAGGCTGTCGGATCGGTCAGAGATGGTTTACGGGACGGTATCAGACTCACGGCAGAGGAACTTAGCTGTTCGTATTCTGCGTTTTGACGAGCTAACTTTTCCGTTTCCTCGTCCAAGAGAGCTTGCAGCCGTTCGTTCTTGACCGCTGAACCCGATCGATTAGCGTTGCTGCCGCGTTTTTTAGGGTCACGAACCGACCATATCGATCCTCTACAGCCTGTAGGGGTACCGCGAAATCCACCTCTCCACTCATATAGAGTTCATAGGCGTACTCAAAGTATTGGATTGAGAGGGCTTGGTGGTGCATAGGGTCATCGAACTCGTCTGGGACCAGCTCCGCTTCAAGTAAGGTGAGACTATCACCATTCAAGTAATTCTCGTAGCACTACAAGAATCAGACATCAGGAGAGGGGTGATGTATGGATAGATCCTAGATTACCTTTCCCAACTCAACAAGCCAATGTAGGACCCCGAGAAGTGATGGCCACGAGTGCATGCTCGCAGGAGCAGCGAACCACTTGGAGTCGAGAGAAGAGACGTAGGGGTATTCCAACGCTCTGAGTGTATTCAATACTTCGTCTTGTAATGGGGCGTTATCGGAGAAGTTGTAACCACCGTCAATTATCAGGACCAGTTGCCGGAATATCATTTGATAACCCTTAGCGTGGATGTTTGAGAGCGGGTTTGAAGATGTATCAAAGTCGTGGGCTTTGAGCCAACCGACGATATCTTGTCGCATGGTCAACTGAACGTTCTTCTCCCGTAACTGACGGGGGTCCCTTGTCACGGCTATCGTCCTACTTGGAGGAACAGCTGATCCCCCGCCACCCCATAAAGAACCTCTTCTCGCGTTATTCCTGGATGAAAGGGGTCAAGGTAGTAGTGTTATGAATCTTATAAGATGTACTGACGTCTTGAGGGGAGTCTTTCCAACATTCTGCTTGGACGTGCTCTGCAACAGGGGGTTCGCATTGAGGGATCGGATGACGGATTGTCTGGGTTTCATCGCTGATCCAGACGCAGTGAAGACTGGTGGGTTGATGGACATTCGCATGCCAGGAGGGTGTCTCTGACCAGTGGCTGGCATTGGAAGGTTTGAGCGAGAGTCCGCCGAGTATTGGAGCGTTGAACGACGGTTGAAGTTCATCGTGGTCGACAGTGGCGGGAAAGAGACGCGTCGGTTCAACGTTACGTTCAATGATCGATCATCCGATCACTGTCGGCCGCTGCAAGCAAACCTTGCCCGGAGCAGTCGACCAACACCAGAGGATTTGAACGGCTACTATGAACAGCACAGTCTCTGTTGAAATATCTGGTCCTATCGCGACAATAACCTTTAATCGTCCTGACTCCCTCAATGCCATGACAGCTGAGGGTATTCCTCTATATCAGTATCACCTCACGGCATCCTTACTTTATACGCTCTCATAGATTATGAGGCATTTGCAAATGGTTTAAGGAACATCGATAAAAACCCAACCGTAGCGGTCACTGTTTGGCAGGGTGAGCCCGGCCCTCCTCTCCTACCAGCCTCTCATTTTGATCCCCTACCCTACAGCGACCGGCAAATGGTTCTGCGCTGGCACAAACGTAAAAGCCCGAAGTGATGGTTCGAACAACCCCACAGAAATGACTGTGCGGTCCGCATTTGTACCCGGTGTTGCTTTGACCCACTTGGACACCTCCAGGGCTGTCGGTCTGTTGTTCCCTCCGAAAACACGAGCTCACTTCTGCTTCAGATCAGCGAGCATTCCAAGGTTCTTGTCGCTGCGCTGAATGGGCCCGTCATGGGTAAACGTTCATCCAATATCTTCTCTGATGTGTTCCTCGCTGATATATCGATAACACAGGAATCGCCGCCGGTTCGTAACTTCTAATCTACGGGTCTAGCACGGTCAATCAACACACATTTGCAGCGTTCTTAGGTCACTTTGATTTTATCTATGCTCTCCCAGGTGCCTGGTTCCAGGTTCCGTTCACATTCTTAGGTTTTCCTCACCCCTCCCGCACGATCGGATGGGATAGCTGACACATGTGATAGGTATCATTGCGGAAGCGGGATCGAGTGTATCCTTCGTCAACCGGGGTGGGTGTCTTTACACCACGACTCACTGCTACTCTGATGATGCGTGAAGTCGGAGTTGCTAAGGCAAATGAATTGCTTATACTTGGCAAGAGGAAGACCGCACAAGAACTCCTCGAGTGCGGGTTTTACAAGTGAGAGAGCGACCTTTATCCCCCCTTCCAGTTTCTCACTATTCGCGTGTAGTGAGATCTTCCCCGAGACTTCCGTTGAGGAGTTTCACAGGAGTGTGAACCAGCGAGTTACCGCAGAACTTGACGGTTTAGTAACCGAAGCTGTCCTCAAAACCAAGCAACTGCTTCGGTTCGGGCTGAAGGAGAAAAACGACATGGACTCGGTGTTACTTAGAGAGGGCTACGCGCAAGCCGAAAGGTTTGCGACTGGAGTTCCTATGGAACGATTCACTAAAATCGCCCAAAAAGAGATCCGCCATAAGCTCTAGTCGATAGTGGGGGAGTGATGTTAACTTTATAAAGAGAGGGGATGAACGTAAAAGCGAGGGCGAGTGTGATCCTGGGATTATGGAATATCTAGTCGATCGAGCATCGATGGGCCGACAGGGTGTCACACAGAAACTCACCGGGCGATGTTAACCGACATTGTGCCCGGAACGCCTTGGATATCGGGAACAGGGGGCTTGAACAAATCACGCGCACGGGCCGCACTTCATGCTCGTCTGGCTTTTTTATAACTTGGGGGATGCTTTCCGAGCTGATCAAGTCAACCACCATCACCTCTTAACTCATCCCTATGTCCTCTCAGCAGCGGGATCTCTTTGGCGGTGCGATAGTCTTCAGCATCCCTCCCCAATGCAAAGATGTGTCGTGAGTAAGAGTCAAAATGAAATTTGCGGACCCAGCTCAGATTTGGGTAGGGACCTCCGCCAAGTCCCTAACAACCAGGAGGCGTTCGTGTATCGCAACTCCCCAATAAGCATTATCGTCGAGGTTCTCGAACGAGTCGCGCAAAAAGACGACGACGAAGCAGCAAAGTGCGGCTGTCTTTACATCTCACTAGCGAAACAACAGACAACGGTTTCCTAGGTTCCATTTCGACTCCTTGGCTCATGATAACTCAGCTACATCTAGCTCCGTAGAAAGTGTCACCAAGATACCGAACAACAGGGGAGACAAAACCCCCTCCCCGGTAGTCCTAAAAGGCACGCAGTTCGTTCGCAAGTTCAACTCTACGGTACCGGACATAATCCACGTCCTTCTGGCAGTCTTCCGGGTCGAGAGCAAAAATGTCGATTTGGTACTGTCTATGAACATTCCACTTCAAACTGCGGAGGGTGAAACAGATTATACTGAATACCAACGGGCACAACGTGACTTCGAGACCGCTGTTAAATCACTCCGCATCCTCGATTTTGATCTGTTCGTCGGATAGAAGGAAAGATTTGTTCATGAGATGTTCGACGATTGGCATCTGGTACACGGTTATATGAATACACCAAAACAAGAAAACATATAGAGGTTGCGGCCCAAAGCTTCAGGCTTTTACCAAGGGGGCTCCTCGGCCGCTTCTCCCTGAGGGTCCTCAACTATCTTCTCTCTGACGGGCGACGACGCGGCAGCGGCAGCAGCCTTGGCCTCTTTCTTCCGTTTCATAGACTCTTTCAACTGTGACCACCTCTCTCTAAAACGCACGATCATTTGTTTCTAGGTGGAGGTAAGAACATTACTGTGAGTTCACAAGATCGAAGAACGTACTTGGGACTCATTCTCCGCCTTGAGAACCTTGACATCTTCCTCCAGTTCTTTGATCCTCTTGTTCAGCTGAGCTTCACGCTCCCTGCTTGCATTCGGTGTGATTGATATGGACCCCAAGTCGGGGGGAGGCAACTGCCGTGGTGTTTGTTGTCCCACGACAGAGGCCGTCATCACGCGCTGGGCCTATGAATACCGTGAGGGTTTGTTTCTAGATTACACGTCAATGGGACACACTTCTCTTCGAGCATGAAGGATATTATCTCTGAGGGCATTGTCTTTGTCTTGTCGCATCTTGAGAACGACCTTCATCTCACTCAATTGATCCTGTAGCATAGAGATTTCTGCTTTCAGGGCTGCATTCTCCTTCCTGAGTTTGTGTTTCTCGTCCCCAGATGGGATGACAAAGAATGATTCCGCGAGGTCGTCATCTGAAAACTGCAGATTAGACGATTGGATGCTACACAAATGGGCGACAGACCATCGTCAGCAAGAACTTCATCAAGATCGTCCTGCAGGCTGTTTGATGTAGTTTGAGCTCTTTGAGTTCCGGTAGCAATTTGATATGAGGTGTCAACCAGGCGTTTGGAGAAACCGGACAAGCGGCTTGCGATCCCTCTGTCAGCCTCGGGCTCCGCACCTGAGCCCATTTCCTTTCTGGGAGCGGGGGGATACCGAATGGGAGCGGACGCGAAAGCAACTGGTTGAGAGATATTTTCCAAAAGATCCGTTGTCACCTTCCAAAACTGATTGAAGAGAACATCTCCTGGTTCAGACTTGGGCTAAATCAGCAGGGCACAACCCGGTGAGACAACGTAAGACTCACTCGCTGACCGAGAAGCATGAAAGATTCGTCCCCGGTGTTTTGAGAGTCCACCATTCTGTTGCATGTTTGCGGGGGAGGCGAGGATGAGGGTCCGGGAACAGGAGGTGGGGCAGGAGTGAGCCTGTGTGGGATGTTCTGTGGGAGGGACGGGTCTTTGTTTTCTTCACGCAACTTGGCGATCTTGCGTTGTACATCCTTTGCCGATTTTGCATGTTCATTGTACAGCATTCGCAACGTTCCCTTTGTCTCCACGTCAAGAGGATGTTAGGAAGTGGCGACAAGTAGAGTGACTGGACTGGCCGAACCTTTTCGTCCGTTGAAACTAGTACGCATTCCTGGAAAGCCTGGGCTGCCTTCTCATACTCTTCCGCAGCTGGGATAAGCAGGCCTTGGGCTAGATATTCATCCGCGTTTGCACCATGCTGATGTGCCTGGGAGAAATCTCACATCAACACAAGCTGAGCGGAAACTTTGCGGGACACAGAGACCTTATTCAATGGCGATTCTTGCACACTCATGAAAGTGGGAGGTGAGGAGAAGCGGGCAACGTGTTATACGGCTGGCCTCGGTCGGGGCTGGTGGTGTTGGGTGGTCAGGATCGTGGGCAGAAGATCACAGGACAAGGACGATGGGCGGGCTGTTGGTACACGCTGTTCCCCTGTCCATGTCGTCGGGTAGTAGTTGGATTTATGCACTGACCTTTGTTGTAATCGTAAACGAGCGTACCGTCCTCCAGATCGTATGCAATCGAAGTTGATCGCGCCGCCAGACCTCCGTCACTCCTCCTAAGTACCTCTTACATCTCAAAAAATGTCTGGCCTCTTCCAACGTGATCCACGAGCAGGGGCTTTCTTGGGTGGCGACAGAGTATCTGGGCAAGATATTAGGGACCAAAATGGTTTGTCTTATTCAATTTTCGGTGGAATTGCTCACGTCCGTCTTAGTCATTGCCGCACAATCCATCGCAAACATCGTCAAAAGCTCCCTGGGTCCGCTCGGTCTTGACAAGATGCTCGTAGACAACATTGGCGTACTGTTATCTCCCCCGATTATACCTTTCAGCAAACTGATCTCCATCAACAATGTAGGAAGTCACGATCTCTAATGACGGCGCTACAATTTTATCCCTGCTGTCCGTCGAACACCCTGCTGGAAGAATCTTTGTCGATCTCGCCCAGAAACAAGATAAGGAGGTCGGCGACGGGACCACTTCCGTTGTAATAATCGCTGCCGAACTCCTCCGCCGCGCCAACGAACTTGTCAAGGCTAAAATACATCCAACAACGGTCATAACCGGTTATCGTCTTGCTTGCAGAGAAGCATGCCGTTTCATGCAAGAACAACTGAGCATTAGGGTAGATGTTCTCGGGCGGGAGGCGTTGATCAATGCCGCAAAAACCAGTATGTCGAGCAAGATCATCGGAAAGTGAGTACCTCTGCTTCACTATTTTTACACCCCTTCCTCAGCAGCAACATACAGCGACGACGACTTGTTTGCACCTATGGCTGTAGATGCCATGGTTGCTGTAAAATCCGTAAACAATCGCGGAGAGACTAAATACCCCGTCAAGGCGGTAAATGTCTTGAAGGCTCACGGGAAAAGTGCACGCGAGTCCCTCTTTGTCAAGGGTTACGCTTTAAACTGTACGGTAGCTAGCCAGGGTGAGTTATACATACCTCTCCCCCCTTCGGATCCCCTCACAAATGTGAATGACAGCCATGAAAACTCGCATCACCAACGCCAAGATTGCCTGCTTGGACATCAATCTTCAGAAGGCTCGGATGCAGCTCGGTGTGCAGATTGTTGTCGAAAATCCAGAAGAGCTGGAAGCGATTCGGAGACGGTGTGTAAAAACTTTATGATTCGTCAGCCCAATCGCTAATAATTTGTCCCACAGGGAATCTGAGATAACTCTGGAGAGGGTCAGGAAAATCCTAGCGGCCGGGGCCAATGTGATCTTGACGACAAAAGGAATCGACGATCTCTGCTTGAAGGAATTTGTCGAGGCGGGTGCGATGGCAGTCCGGAGATGCAGGAAGGAGGATCTGCGCCGGATCGCGCGTGCGACCGGCGGGACACTTGTCTCGAGTTTGGCAAACTTGGAAGGGGAGGAGTCATTTGAGCCCACTCTTCTGGGGACTGCAGAGGAAGTCGTTCAGGAAAGGATATCCGACGACGAGCTTATTTTGATCAAGGGGACGAAGGTTGTGAGTTCGGCGTCAATTGTGTTGAGGGGGGCCAACGACTACATGCTGGATGAGATGGAACGTGCCCTGCACGATACTCTGTCTGTCATTAAACGGACTCTTGAAAGTGGGTCTGTCGTTCCGGGAGGAGGGGCGGTCGAGACGGCTCTAAGCATCTATCTGGAGAACTTTGCAACCAGCTTGGTGAGTAACGTCCGTGTTTCTGAATCGGTACTGCCTAAGCCGAGATCCAGGGTTCACGAGAGCAACTTGCGATTGCAGAGTTTGCCGGTGCGCTTCTGATCATTCCCAAAACGCTTGCTGTAAACGCAGCCAAAGATTCTACCGAGCTTGTTGCAAAACTTCGTTCTTGTCACAATGCTGCTCAAAAGGCGAATGCCGGGGAACCCAAGAAAGCCTACCTCCGCTATGGACTCGACTTGTTGAATGGTCAAGTAAGGGATAATGTGACGGCCGGTGTTCTGGAACCTACGATGAGCAAGACTCGCAGTCTCAAGTCTGCGTTTGAAGCCGCTGTCTCGTTGCTTCGGATTGATGATGCCATTCAATGCGTCCCAGGTGCGCCCGGCGTACTGATCGTTTAAATGACCGACTCACTTTTATCCATGCAGAGTCCAAACCAGAGGCAGACGAGCATGGTCACTGAACGACTTAGATGTAGTCTTTGATCGTCTAGAATTTCGTGTAATTCGTCAAATACTAGTCCTTTTGCCATTCCACGCCATGAGGGCCACAGACGCGTAAGCGCCCGAACGTCAACACCATCCCTCGACTTCCACACTGGCACCGTCAACTAACGGCCACTAATTTTCGTATACCGCCGTCGTGTTCGTCAAGGGTGCTTATTGCCGTGTCACTCCTTCTAGCAGCGTTTACACTCAACGTTACCTCTGACTATTCACGAGGATCTTATATGCCCACACCGCAGGAAGGGGATGTTTTGTCTATCCCGCCCACCGTCTCACGACACCTAGCTACCTGTTATTCCAACATAGTCTGGATGTGTCTCGACTCTGATTTGGCCCAATCCGCCGTTTTCTTCGCCGAACGATACTATGCACTTGATCACAACAATCACGACGCCAGACATATCCTCGTCACTACCCTCCTTCATGCTGGGCGAAAGAATAGTGCCCTTTCCATACTCAAGGACTATCGATGTTCGAACTGCTGCGGTTGTCAGCACTTGAAGGCTCAGACGTGTGGTCTGTTGGGTAGGCATAGGGAAGCGAGGGAGGCATTGGAAGCGAGCTTGAGTGATCCGGGCTACGTACCAACTCGCAAGTCCGCATTCAACTTGACCAGGTTCTTGTGCTGACGAGGGCTCGGGTTCTATCAGCTTCGATGTCGAAGCGTACTGCATCAACGTTCCCAAATGAAGCCGCAAGAAGATGCTTTTCAGGCAATTTGGCTCGAAGAGGGCATCTTTTCGAGCAGGCCACCACTAGCTATCGCCAGGCACTTACCCTGTGTCCATTCTTGTGGGAGGCGTTTGAGGGATTGTGCGCATTAGGTTGGATATCGTTATTTGTTTCATCGGGGTAGTGTTTGAGAACCTGGTTTCTAGGCACGGCCCCCGAAGATGTCGACGAACTTTTTCCTCCTCGAAAACTCCCGGATACCTCGAGTACCCTCGACTCGACCTCAAACACTGTGGGACCAGTTGCTACTGGCGCAGGGTTTTTCACACCGGAACCCAACGCAGGACCTCGTAAACTACAACTAGAGAGGAAAAACGATAATAAAGTGCTGGGGATGGAACTACCTATAGGATCCCTGTACGTGCCGCTGTTGGTAGTATCCCATCAACCGCCTCAACTCCAGTAGTGCTTCAACCGATACATCATTCTTGGAGCAAGATGACTCTATATTACAACAGAGAAAACCGACCAGGGTACAGCGATTCACTAATACGATAGGTCAATCTGTAGGTACCCGACCTCTTTCCTCAGCCGATGAGGGGCCAGTGACCAAGAGACAACGGTCGGTTGGCGTCCCTCAGCGAGGTGTCGATGTTCCCAAGCCATCTTCATCTCAGGTGCTGGTAGATGAGCGATTGAAAAAGGCACGAACACGCCCGGCCTTAACCATTGCTAATATATTCTCATCTTCCGGTCGCCGTGCTCAGTCTGTCGCAACATCCTCCAGATTGAATACCAAACCTCACCGTGAGCAGCCTCAGAATTCCGGTTTTGCTACCAGACGGAGCACAAGGCTGCTCGGTGGCGCAACTCATAAAAGCTCTAAAGTGAGTTCGTTTCAGGCGAACTGCTCGCTGACAGTTATCTTATATCAATACTTCAGGCTGGGTTGAAGGAGAGGAAGCGACAGGCAGTCAGGCCATCATCGCCATCATTGGACTCGGAGATGGACGACGAAGGTTCCGCCCTCGATGAAACCAATCCGGCTGCTGCGCCTCCATCCAGGACTCGATCTCCAGACGATATATCCGCAAGCCGACAGTTAGACGATCACGCGATGGAGATAGCGGAGTATATTGTCTACAATACGATGCGGTCGTGTGCCCGGGCTTTTCGGGCTTTCGCGAGCTATGATTTACAGAAGTGTTTAGACGAACTCGAGGGATTAGATGCGGTACAGCAAAGGACTCCATGGGTGATGGCGCTGGTTGGAAGGGCGGAATACGAAAAGGGGGACTATGCTGCGGTAAGATAATTGATGTCTTCCAGTCATCCCTTTCTGACATATGAAAAGTCGAGACGAGCGTTTGAGTCTCTGAGAGACCTCGACCCGTATCGGATACTTGATATGGAGGTCTATTCCACATTGCTTTGGCATACGGAGAAACACATTGATCTATCATTTCTGGCGCAAGAACTCCTCTCCATCGAACCTAGGTCCCCACAGACGTGGATAGCGATTGGGAACTGCTTCTCCCTCCAAAAGGACAAGAAACAGGCCCTCATATGTTTTGGGAGGGCGACCCAATTGGACCCTAGTTGCGCGTATGCATACACCTTGGCCGGCCACGAACTTGTCGATACACGGATCGACCAAGCAATAAACTACTTTCAATCCGGCATTCGAGCGGATTCGAGACATTATAATGCCTGGTGTGTGATATCACATCACACGGAGAAGAGATTGACTCATGCGACGCATCAGGTACGGGTTGGGTACATGCTATCTGAGAATGAACAAAGTGCGGATGGCGGAGTATCACTATCGCAGGGCGGCCGAAATTCATCCAACAAATGCTATTCTGATAGGCTGCATTGGTCTGGTAAGCTGGTCCTCGTTGTTTGGGTTGTCCTGTTTTTCACGTTATACAAGACCAAGGAGCGTGCTGGGGATAATGAGACTGCCGTCCAACTTTACGGAAAAGCGATTGAACATTGTCCAGAAAACGCTCTTGTCCGCTATCGGAGGGGGAAACTTCTTATTGGAATGAAACAATACAAGGTAAGAGGGCATTTCCATTTCCGAGTGCATCCGGACGCTCATCCACGCTCAGCTCGCAGTACAAGATTTGGAGTTCTTGAGAGACCTCTCTCCGGATGAATCCAATGTGGTTTTCCAGTTGGCAAGGGTGTATCGGCTGCTCGGAGACAAGATCAAGTCCGCGCAGCTGTTGGCCGTCGCTCGTGATGTGTCTCCAAAAAGCGTCAAAAAGATTGAGCGTTTGCTCGAGCTGAGTAAGGACGAGGACGCGGAGGCAATGGATGAGGATTGATCTAGGGTTTCCCACACACAAGTGATCATGATACTATGGCCTACATCTACCTACTTTAGTATTGTAATTATGGGCAGAAAACCCGGACTAGCCACCTTGAATCGATCACCTGCGCCTGGGCCGTCTCGATCGCGAGCTGGGACTCTGCCAGTACCATTTGCAAGATGCAGCCAATCACAGATAGATCGGGAGCTGGATTCCCTCATCCCAGACCTACTCTCTCATTTTGGCTCCAGGGTACACGGAATAACCCATTGATCGGGCATAGGACTACAGAGACAATCCCGAGCGATGCTGATGTGGTCATCATCGGTGCTGGAATGTCTGGAGCTGCAACAGCTTATCATCTCTTCAAGGGACATGACCCTGCACGGAGAGCCCTACCGAAAGTGGTGGTATTAGAAGCTCGGGAGGCTTGCTACGGTGCGACTGGCCGGAATGGTGGTCACTGTAGACCAGATTTCTACAAAGGTGCGTATCGTGAGTGTATCACACCTGTTGGTCTGGGTAGATCCTATTGGAAAGGTTATCCCAAGTATAAGAAAACATTTGGCAAGGACCAAGCCATGAAGATCCTTCAGAATGAGAAGGTATGCGATCTTTTATTGCTCGTAGGTTTCGATAACAGAAAGGTATTTCTGTTTATGAAGGAAACGCTTGCCCTCTTAACTCAAGTTATCGAGGAAGAAAAGATTGACTGCGACCTCTGGAGAGGTCATTCATTCGGTTCGCAGGATACTTGATACAGCGTCCAGCTCGCGCGACTTAAATCATCCTTGCTTCCAGACGTTGCACTGAATCAACAATGCGCCGATGGCCTTCATGCAGCACTCCAGGAATTCGCTGCAGACGGGGGCGAAGTCGACGGTGTAATCGAATGGATCTCCGACCCACAAGAGGCGAAGCGAAGGACCCGATGTGTGTATGCTCATGCGGCAACGATGCATTCGGCAGGATCTTTCTGGCCCTACAAGTTTGTCGCTTCCCTGTTCCGCCTCTGCATCGACAAGTTTTCCTTGAACCTTCAGACAAACACCCCTGCGCTTTCGATCTCTCCAGCTGGTGATGGAATCTGGGCTATCGAGACCGAACGTGGTTCAATTAAAGCAACCAAAGTCGTAATCGCGACTAATGCATATACCTCGACCCTCCTGCCGGAGTTCACCGATAGAATTGTTCCCGTTCGCGATCAATGCTCGGCGGTGGTTCCAACGAAACCGTACTCGGGCGAGAGACTTCTCACGCACACGTATTCTATACGGTGGAGGATGGTAGGTTAACATTCTGAATCTCGACGCAGACTTACCCCACTGCCTACAGTTGGATTCAGACTACTTGATCCAACGACCGTCAGACGGAGTGGTAATTGTTGGCGGCGGGGAATGGAATGCGCCGCTGAAAGATCGGTTAGGACACACAGATGACAGCGTCACACACCCTGTTATCACTAGGCACCTACAAAATGTCTGTGGGAAGAATTTTGAGGGGTGGGGTGACGAGGCTCTAGGGGAAGGCCTCATAACTGATTGGACGGGGATCGCTGGGGAGACCCCAGACTGTTGGTGTGTAATAATAGACGGAGATCCCAGCTGACCAGCCTTCAACAGCTGTACCCTATGTGGGTGAGTTGGAGGGGAAATCAGGCTGCTTTATCTGTGCAGGCCATAACGGACATGGTGAACTTCCTACACGTTGTTGGGCGGTTATGTAAATCACGGGTGGTTACTCACACACCTCGCAGGGATGTCTAGGATTATGACGTGCGCCCGGGGGATTGCAAAACTTTTAAGTGGGGGAACGTGGGAGGACACAGGACTGCCAGACTGCTTCCAGCCGACATCAGAAAGGTTGGTCGAGAATGGATCAGGGGTTCGGGCGGACTGAATGAGATTTTGAAGCCTTGACGCTTGCTTTTGGTCTAGTAGTCTAGTGGGTGACTGTCCGTAACACCAGATACTATCATATCCATCGTAGAAGGGTGCCATTAACCGAGATTTACTCCTCAATATCCAAAGTCTTCCACATCACATACGTCAACGAAACTGGACGACCGAACATCAGGGTAGTACCAGCACATGGTGGGGTTGGAGTAGGTAGGATTGCAGTCCTTCCCGACCCCGTAATTCGCAAGATTAGCCGAGTTTCGAGCGAAACGGTCGTAGTGTCGTGATCCCAGATGCGCGGTTTAGAGACAATGTCAGTGTCCCGACCGAACGGACGGGGTCCTGACAGTTCCCTTGAAAGGCTATGGGTATTCGTCTGGATTCGTGCGTACACAGTGTAGCCTTATGGACAGTCAGCCAGTACGGCGTGTGTACTGACGAATAAACGGTCACGTGAACTCGTCTCCTCATTTCGCCCACATCGGTCTCTTGGAGGTCGTAGCGATTGGAAGCACGCTAGTGACCGTTGGCGATGTTTAAAAAGTAGGACAAAAGGCGGACTTTGTTCGACGATCTCATCCAGTATTCCAGGTTCCAGCCCTCGACAGACATTTCGGGTCAAACCCCCGTCAAGTCCTCCGTTCAGCGGTCGATCCGCACAAACATTCTTAATCAGTGGAAGATCAACAGCGAAACGTTAGAGGTCTTGTGGCCCAAGAAAGAATCCGTTGTTCACGTCAAGTGGTGAGTATTTGATTGGAGATCGCAGGTGGTACCAGGTTGCGAAGCATAACAGCAGAGATCACATATCCATATACACGCTGCACGGAGAACCTATTTTCTTCCAGCATTTTGATGGACCAATTTACCCGACTCTACGGACGTTACACAGATGTATGCCTGAAACATGTTACGACTCTGCAGGTCTCCTAACCGCTCGTGCGACAGATCCATTTGCGTTACCAGTTGTTGGGATCGACCGAGGCGCGATCCGCTTCTTGTTACAGGGTGCGCATATGATGTGTCCCGGAATGACCTCCAAGGGTGGGTACCTTCCCCCAGCAGAATTCGAGTTACTCTCGGGGACGCCCGTTGCATTGCACGCGGAGGGAAAGGAACATGCTGTGGGTATCGGTATCCTGAAACTTTCCACAGAGGAGATCAAGAGGGTAAACAAGAACATCGGGGTAGAGACGATAACGTATTTGGGAGATGATCTATGGCAAGCTCAGAAGTTGTAGATATATATGTGGCTACACGTCATGGTAAATCGATGAGCGGGTTATTCAAATGGCATTTGTCTACCACGACCATGAAGGTTTCAAACCAGCAAGGCTCCCGAAAAAACAAAAGAGACAACCGCGGTCTGTCCAAGACCTGGTTTCCCGGGCGATAGGAGAGGTAACGACCAATGTGGACTGGCTATCTGAGTGTCGCGGTTGGTTATCTCCCCCGACCTCGACGAGTCACGGATGATCCAACCTTGTGTCCATCTAGGTCTGATTCGCGATTGCGTGGAACCAGGGACCCGTTACAGTGTGATATGCCTCGGTTTGGGGAGTTTATCAGAGCTGCCGAACGCCCGCGTTCAACTGGCGTTCCTACGACTCGTCCTACAGCATGTTTTAGATGTCGTGAGTCGACCTTTGTTTTATCCGTAAAGATTGCGGGATTTTGATTCGAATGAACAGACTGACGATAGGGTGACGATCTTTGACCCCGTATTCACACCTGATGATGCGTCTTACCTCAGGGATCACGCTGGATACGTTGTGCTATCTGTACGTACATACGGAGCGAGAGGACGATGATCCTCCTCTTCAAGTTTCTTTTCTGATGGGTTGTATTCACGTTCCAGACTGAGCCAGAGAATTACGAGGCCAGCTCGGATACAGTGGCGTATATGCCGCATTGCGATTTGTCCCTCTTTGAAACATTTCTGAGGGATAACTGGTTTCCCGGGAGGATCTCAAACATCGTCCTCGTGGGCAACAACCTCTCCGATTACGCGGATAAGTGAGTCTCTTCTTCGCTTCCGTAGGCGCGGCCAATTCACATGAAACAGTATACCGTCCCGCAAGTTATCAGCAGTTTATCCTTGTGTGGCGAAGCTGGGTAGTCTTAGTTCGCTGTCTTCGCTTGCCGTCAGGCTAATCGCCAATTCAGTGCCTTATCTCGAGAGTCGGCCGATACCAAGGTCGGATTTACTTTGGTCGGCGTTTAACAGCATCTCCATGCAGAGAATCCGGGGCTCGGCCGTTCTACCGAAATATGATGACCATCACTTTTGGAGTCAAAGTCAAAGTGACGCCACGACGCTGATCATTCGACAAAAACAGACGATACCCAGATACCGAAAAACTGACGGAGCCATACTAGAAAGGAGGAAGATCGAAGGGGAAGGGGAAAGGGGGGAGAGAATGCAGAAATTATAACAGAAAGCGAATAAGGAAGAAACCATGCAGGCTGATGTACAAAACACGGGCAGAACAAGACGAGGAGAAACGTGGAAAGGATGGGGAAGGAGATGCGTCTAGTTAACACTCTTGATGATAGACAGTATGAGTATATTCATGACCGTCGTCGGCGAATGGGAGAGGGTCAAGTTCAAAACGATACAAGTAAGCAGCGTCCGTGTTAACATATACACGAGGCCGGACCTCAGGAGGAAGGGAGATCGAGGCAGAGTCGACATCAACAGATGGATTGGCAAATGACATGGCTGAGCGGCAAGGAGTTGTCAGAGTGTCTGAGTCGTCATCAGACGTGTCCTCTATGGCTTCAGGCACGGACAGGTCGTCTAGCTCGTCAAAGTCACTATATGGATGACGAACTTCTTGGAGTGGGATTGTGCGGCTCAATGGGTCCTCGAGGCGAATTAGGGGAGGGTGGAACAATGGTGGGTACGGAATTGGATAGGATACGGGAATAGGAGGAGACTCATAGTAAGACGAGTGATGTACAAGATCTTCAGAGGAAGCAACGGGAGACATGGATGGACTGGTGAACAAGTATTCCTGGTCGTCATCCGAGGCGGAGCGCCTAGTGCTGATTGGTTCCTCGTCGTCGTCATCCGAGAAGGATTCGAGGAGAGAATCTAGCCACTGAGCTTCGGAAGCATCGGATTTGGGGGACTGCTGAGAAGAGGAAGGTGTGAAATCATAGTTGAGAGCATCAGGGTCGGGGAAGAGAAAGGCTTCAGATTGGTCACATAGATTCCCTTCAGAATCGTGGCCAACCAACTTGGGGGCAGGATCTTCTTGTGGATATAAAATGCTAGAATGCTCAGAAATGGTGGAGGAAGCAGGGCTTGATGGTTGGGACCTAACAATCGAATTTTTGAGGAGAACCCAACGGTGGAGGGAGGCCGTGTCTCGTAAACTGGTGTTAGAAACAGACAGCTGGAGCTTTGAACGGGCAATGCTCGCGAGAGAGGTTGCGAACGAAGTCATCGGAGTTATGGTCGGTTGAGCGACGGAGGTGTGGTGCAATGATCCTTTGGAGGGGTTAGTCGCGTGGGCAATGACACGAGGTTCCGGAGAGTGAAATACCTAATGAGAAGTATTTTGTTCCGCTGAAAAAGCAGTGTATAAAGTATGGGGGGGGTTGAAGTTGCCGTTCACGAGCTGCGTATACGGTAGACGATGAAGGGCTCGAAGAGGATGGTACCGTTGGAAGACGTGCGAGCCAGTTTGTTAACCATAGTTACTCCGGAGGTGGCACGTCGGGAGAAATGACACAAGAGAGGGAGGAGTACGAAGGGAGGAAGGGGGAAAACTTAGATGGACATGGTGAGGGGGAGGAGGTGAGGTTGGAGGACGAGAAGAAAGAGTCACAAGTACTTAAAAGTGACATGGATAGTTATTTATTTATTTATTTTAAGTTTTAAAAATTGGGGTGACGGGATGATGTTACCAACTGCGAGGAAGATGGATATGCCATTTAGCTCAGCTTGATACTCATACACACTCAGTCCAAGTCAGTAGCACGACAGCCATCGTCGGTTGCGCGTTGCTCGTCATCCTACACAAGACTGAGCATACAAAGTGTACGATCCATCTGATCCGCGCTCCGTGTCGGTCCGAGCCAATAACCTAGCTCAGCCTAACTGACGGCCAGTTTCCACACTTCCCGTCCGCCCTCTTTTACTTCGATGCAATGCACGTCCCCACTTCGGGTCCCTGATCATACATAAGCATTCGAGAAAGAAGGGAAGAAAGTCTGAACTATTAGCCACGCACGGACAATTATCTTCAACACTCTGCCACTCGAGTCAACAATCGGTTCGAATCCCATCGCTCTCCAAATCTCCAGTCGGAGTCTACGTGAATTTCCCGCATCAGCGCGCGTATCGCCGAACGCTCACACGACTAACTTACGCGCTGCTGTCTAATCCACCTGCAACCTCCTTTGCAACATCCTTCGTTTCAAGCCCCCTCAATTTTTCTTTCAGTGCCCCAAGTTCACTTTCCTTGGCCGTTAAAATACCCTCCGCATTGTCTATCGCCTTAAGATGACTCCGTCTGTTGCTGTCATGTTCGTTGATCGTTTTCTCGTGTCCGCTTGCCGAAGGGACCGATGTTGGCCGGCTGCACGATATCTTTGCCGCTTCCAAAGCCCGCAGTAGTCCTGCAGATTTTCGTTCAAAGAAATTCGTATCACTGTAGCTTCTACAAACCCGTGTCTTACCTTTCAACTTGTCGTTAATGCTCTCCAAATCCTTCGTTCTTGTCACTTGAGTGTCCGCGATTTGTTGTTGTAGAGCCTCAACCGCCATAAAGTCGTCATCTGGCACAATTACCGGCCTGAGCGTCTGGAGCGTCTGTCTGCAATAGGCCCGTTGTCAGAACACCGCCCCTTTGAGTGAGGCATCGCCAACTACACCGCGTCGTGGAGGTCAACCATCGTGGTCGCACGTGAACATATGAACAACAGCCTGCCGGAGAGCGCTCAACATCTCTGAGTCTTTCTCCAACGAGCCGACCCCATCGAGGATGGGATCTGTGAGTCTCTTCTCTCACTACCCGCTCTCGATAATCCCTGAAATGATTTCAGAAAATAATCTCGAGGCAGAGGCTGCGCAAGGTGTGCCACACCCATCACCGTTGCTGTTCTCCAGTCACCACCCCGCACATAGTATTCTTGGCTTCCGGATGTGTTTCGTGTCAAGGATAGCGTGGGTCTGTTGCTTCCCCGTGTATACGCTCTACTCACCCTGTCTAGGCAATCCCGCGTTCTTTTGGTCCTATCATAACCGTTACACTCTGGGCAGTTTTTGTCTGTTACTTATGGTCGAAGGGCTTGACTATCACGATGACAAACTCCGTCGTACCTCTACTCGCAGTTGTCGTAAGTTTCCCTACCGTATCTCGCGTGTGACGAATCCTTCATTTTCCGTCGAGGTCGGTTTGATCCTCGTGTTCAGGCAAGTTCAACCATAAAGTCGTTTTCGATTCCTCCGCCCTTCTAATACTGATCACAGGAACCAGTATGTCTCCTACTGTTATGCCTGATGCTCAGATAATCACACCTCCCAGAACTTCATACGATCGATACTATGAAGGGAGAAAGATCTTTGGATCAGTTATGTCCAATGTATGCCTTTGCACCCCCCACTGTCGCCCCTCGATAGCCCTACCCACCCTTCATCTCAGATCAGAAATCTTAGCCGACTTGTTTGGATCAATGTTGCCCTTCCGCCCACCGAATCTTCCATTCCTGAAAACTTGAAAGGCAAGATTCAGTTCACCCCCGCTACCACTGCGGTCCAGTTGCGGATGCAAAAACAGGACGTGATCAAGTTGTGCCTCGGCTATGCGTTCGCAGTTAAGCACTACCTGCGAGGGGAAGATGGTCTGGATTGGGATGACTACCTTGACGTTTTGCCAACCTCTTTCCTTAAGCTCTGGCACAACGGTAAAACAACTCCAGAAGATTCTTCTTTGGGCAATTCCCTAGTTGCCCCGTCGATAGATAACTCGTCCGCTGGTGCCAGTAGAATCGATAACGGAAGGGGGGCTCCGGATGCAACCAAGCGCGTCAGGGTTAAGCGAAGCAAACCCAACCTATCCCACAGGACCGGCCTCCTCGAAGGTAGCCACTGGCACGGAGGATACAGCACAATCGACGTCCGTGTTGATGTAACCATGCCCCTGCCCCTGATGTGTGCATTTTCCCACCGGTTGCCTTAGAACTTTATTGATTCGAGGCCAACAGCATCACACACGAAATATCTCGTGTATTGTTTACCTTCAAGCGGGAGGGTCTTCTGGAAACCGTCGGGCCGGCTGGAGCCAACGCAATGCAACAGCTGTTCGTGCATTTCACCACCCAACGGACACAGCCCCCCCTCATGTATTTTATCTAGGGTCCAGGGGATGGTCGACCAGCTAAGCGGTATGGAGAGGATTGTGAACACGCCGATCCCCAAGCCCTGTACGTCAAATCCCCAGGTTTCCGGGTGTTCCAACTCACTAACTTCGCTGACTGCTAGATAGTATCCATCTCAAGCAATGTGTCACCATGTATTTGTTTTCCCTGCCATTTATCTTAGTCAAGGAATTGGGCTGGGCGACTGTCCCAATCGTGACGGTGGTTGCATTCACCTTCATGGGCATCGAAAGCATTGCGGATATCATCGAAATGCCATTCGGTATGCGTTTTCACGCTATCTCCTGCCCTAACCTTACCACGGAGCGCAGGTAATGACTCCGCCGATCTCCCTCTGGATACCTACCTTCATGATCTCAAAGAGGAGATATTGTACGTTGTGCAGTCTTTCTATGGGTAAGTGCTGACAAGACTTTGCCTCAGGTACATGTTCTATCGCCTTCCGGAAGGTGGCCAAGGGATGAGCGGTTATGATGACGGCGAGGGAGACGATTAGAGGACAGACTTCATGAGTTTGGCGAAAGAACTTCTGCCCAAATACCTCGGAATTTTATCTACTAGATATGTGGATTTAGCAATCTAACTGAACTCCGGGGTGCAGAACTCTCCAGGACCGCAAGGCTGGACAAATCGTGAGACAACAAGGGCGTGTGGAAGACGGCTGAAACAGACCTTGGATGTGAGCGCGGTCAGGCCCGCAGAGTTTTCGCTGGTGTGACGGCCGCTCTGCGGCCCTGGATTTGGCTTCTGCCCTTTCGAAAATGCGCCCAATATCTTCTTCGTTGTCTCGGAAGTGAGGTCCTCCTGTAGTAGGAGTACAATCAGAGACAAGTATACGTTCCAACCTGGTAAACCGCGTACATAGAAGTCATCTCCGACGACCATCATCGGGGCATTACTACACGCTCCCTGGCATTCAACTTCGATGACGGTGAACTTGCCGTCCTTAGTTGTCTGACCAGGGTTGATTCCGCCCAAAGTATCGCAGATAGTGTTCAAAATATCTGTGGAACCACGCAACATGCAAGGCGTTGTGGTGCAAACTTGTACGAAATGCTCTCCAATAGGCTCACTAACACATCATGTTGGATTTTGGCTTGGTCCGCGAGAACGATAGGGCATACCGGTTGAACATGGTATAGAAGGTCGCAACTTCGTACACCCGCATAGGAGGCATAGAAAGAAGGTTTGCAACGTAGTTCATGACGCTGATGCTTGTCCATCCCTTGTTCTGTCGCTGTGCAAGGTCGAGCAGAGGGATGACGGCCGCTTTCTTGTACTGAGGCGGGTAATGGGAAATGATCTCATTAGCCCGTGTGAGGTTTTCGGGAGTGAATTCGAAGGCGGTCTGAACATTGAGTATCGCGTCAGTGGGGTGTCCGGAACAGAAATAAAAAGGTGTTGCAGACCCTTGGGTTGTTGTATGGGGTGTCCCGGTGCTGTCCAACCGGAAAGTGAGCATTTGTGTGGGTGCATCCGGAACAAAAAAACGACTTACGACGAAGATGGCGTCGGACGATCTGACGGAAGATTTTGAGAACGAACGAACGACGGACAAGCGGGTAGTGGCACCAGCGAGTTGCCTGGAGATTCCTCTGTACGTCGAGGTCAACATCTTTTGCGGGCTGGGTTGGAGGTGACCGGTGAAGCGTGACAGAGGTCAGGTCACGCATCACCTCCCTTCACTTCGGTGACCACAAGCGGTCCGATACGCGATGGCCAACACTACAGTTCGTGGTGCGCTTGCTATCCACGGCCAAAATCCCCAGGTATGTCTCGGATGTGTTGTTTTGGATTTACACCTGGTTCACGCTGATCATTCAGTACTTGGTAGAAGCGGTGATCAGGAACAGGATTTATGATTCCATGTATTGGAAGGAGCATTGCTTCGCTTTGACTGGTGCAGTCGTTGTCGCGTAGTCGTCATTGCACCGTGCTCAATATTCATCGTTCAGCTGAAACCCTGATCGACAAAGCCATCGAATTGCAGAGCATAGGGGGCGTATATGGCAATCAGAAGCCGACAGAGTTCATCTGCCTTCTACTCAAGCTGTTGCAAATTCAACCTGAGAAGGAGATATTAGTTGAATATCTACGCGCAGACGAATTTAAGTTGGGTTGCCATCTCCTCATTTCGCGAAGTGTAGACTGACGAGAGGCACAGGTACCTCAGAGCCCTGGCCGCAATGTATATACGCATGACGTTCCGTGCCGTTGAGGTCTACGACCTACTTGAGCCATTACTCAAAGATTTCCGCAAGCTACGAATGCGTAGTATAGGTACGTTTCCATCACACCCCAAGGAACCCGACGATGATGGCTTGAATAGCGGGTTATACACTGACGTTCATGGATGAGTTTGTGGATAGCCTCCTTACGGAGGAGCGTGCATGTGACATTATCCTCCCCCGTTTGCAAAAACGACAGATTCTCGAGGAGAATGGAGACATCGCGCCTAGGAAGAGCAGACTCCTCAATGCTATGGAGGGGAACAGTGACCATGGGAGCATCAGGGGAAGGTCGCGAAACAGGAGCATCGCTTCCAGCCACTCTCGGGGTGGCAGCAACCAAAGTAGAGCTTCTGTGAGGTATATTTCGAGGAGCCCCTCTAGGAGTCGGTCAGGGTCACCCGGCAGTCCTTCACGATTTGTGTCGAGGAGTCCCTCTGTCTCACAGTCATCTAGGTCTGGCTCCCCTTCACCCAACATCATGCAGACGGATGATTAAGATAATTAGGGTACTACGGGGCGGCATCACTAATGTTACTTGGTTTTGAGCGATTCTGACTTGAAGGTTGTGAACTCCCTGGAAAGTTCCTTTAATCTATCGTCAGCAAATGGCATCTTCTTAATGGCCTGTGGTGAGAGGTAGCCACGGTTTCCCCAGTGAGTATACCACTCTGGAAGCCAGTTAGTAGAAGAGTGGCTGGTGATGAGTTTGCAGACACACCAATATCCTTTCTCTTGGTCGGTGCAGCGGCTATTCTATCAGTTCTACCATCAATGCAGTCCTGAAGGGCGAGGGGGTTAAAATATCTGCAATAGATGGTACCCCCCAAACGTTCGATAGTTGCAATTGCAGATTTTGATGCGCGGGATGAGACTACGTGAATTGGACCGCGGAGAAATTCCATTCCCTACAAAAGTTTGGGTAACCGATTTCATGCATGTAATGAATACGCATACGTCACCCAAAATCTTGATTCCGTCCTTGACATCATGGACACAACCACTGAGCGACAGTTCCCGGGCTGTGATAGGTTGTTCGGGAGTGGAGATGAGTCGACCTTGATCAACCCAATGCTGTAACCTGTCGAGGTTCACTGCGGCATATTCCTTTGCATTTCTGGGTTGTTTAAATTGGTTTATGAGTGGCAGGGGGATATACGAGCGAGTAACATACTGGTTGTGGAAACCTCGTTTGGGAATCAATTTTGTTATGGGGGTTTGTCCACCCTCAAAGCCAGGCTTTGGGCCAGGACCAGATCTGGACTTTTGTCCGTTGTGCCCGCGGCCGGAGGTGCCCCCGTAGCCAGATCCCTGGCCCCTTCCGACTCGTTTTTGCTGTGGAAGCGCTGAACAAGGAAAGATGGAGAGTGGTACAATGAACCTACGTGATGAAGCGAGCCCGGTGCTGGGGAGATGTTAAAGAGATGGACCTTTTTCGCTGGTACTCTGGTGGTCATGACGGGTGAAGAGGGAACGCGACGCGTGGGGGCGATCATGGCTTTGCTCCGTCCCGCCATCGTTATATGCGGCACGACCGGCGTCGGAAAATCAAAACTCGCTGTCGAACTGGCATTGCGAATCGCAGAAGGAGCTACGGTTATAAATGCTGATTCGATGCAAGTCTACGATGGTCTCGATATCCTCACTAATAAACTCCCAAGAGAGGAGATGAAAGGCGTCCCCCATCTCCTCATGGGCTTCAAAAAACCAGGCGAGCAGTGTGTCGTCGGACAGTGGGTGGAGGAGGCTACAAGGGCGGTGAGCCTCACCCTGCCAGTTTCGTCCGAGTGCCTTACCCCTTTGTCTTTCAATGGACGAGATCGATGCCATTCACAACCAGAACAAGATCCCAATCGTTGTGGGAGGCACGTCCTACTGGATCCAACATTTAATATTTCCAGATCGTTTAGTTGGGAAAGACCCTCGGTTGTCTTTTCCATCTGATTCATCGGAGAATTTACTCTCAAAACTTTCTCCGGAAGAGAGAGATTTATTCAACAAGCTCTCCGACACACCACCGTCTGCTTCTACCGACCCTAATGGTGCTCTAGCGATGCACAGGCTGCTCCAGGCGCTAGACCCCACAGTCGCTTCTAGGTGGCATTGGAGAGATACACGGAAGGTACTCCGCAGTCTGAAGATTATCGCAGAAACCGGCAAATTGCCTAGTGAAATAATTGCCGAACAATCAGAGACAGATCTCACTGCAAGGTACGCGCGTGATTTTGGCAGGCCCCGACAGAACTAAGAAATGGTAGATATCGAACCCTATTTTTCTGGTTGTATGCTGAGCCCGATGCTCTGAATCCACGTCTGGATCAGCGGGTGGATCAAATGCTTCAGGTTCGGGCCCTCCTCGAGCTGAACTATGGTTGACCCAACCCCAATCCGTAGCAGGGACTTTTGGAAGAAGTCAGGCTGCTGAAGCGACTCAGGTCATCTGCTGAACTGGCCGAAGACAAGGAGGAAGGCGAGGCTGATTACACTTTGGGAATGCACCAGTCGATAGGTGAGTGAGGCTCGGTGGCTCGAAATCGTCTCACTGTTTACAGGCTACCGCGAGTTCGGCCATTACGTCGAGCTGCAAGACACTACAGAATCACAAACTGCGTACGAACTTGCTGTGGAGTCCATGAAACGCTCGACACGGAAATATGCCAAGCGGCAGGTTTCATGGATCAAGAACAAGTTGGTCCCTGCCGTTCTGAGAGTGAACGAAGGGTCCCTAATGGGTCAGATAACACCATTTTATCTGCTGGACGCCACTGGTCGGAACGTATTCCTTTGCTCAATTCAACGTCTGACGGGCGAAGTGTAGAACTCGGTAGTGCTTGGGACGATAACGTGTTGTGTATCGCCGACGCAATCACTCGTGGTGGGTGTGGGTATGCGGTTACCAAGTCCAAATAATCACAAGGACGACAGATTTTCTGGATCAACGATCAC
Source organism: Thelephora ganbajun (assembly GCA_014904855.1). Classification (NCBI taxonomy): domain Eukaryota; kingdom Fungi; phylum Basidiomycota; class Agaricomycetes; order Thelephorales; family Thelephoraceae; genus Thelephora; species Thelephora ganbajun. The sequence continues at coordinate 47,923 of MU117965.1, read as the reverse complement.
TACCAAGCCCGATAGAGTTGTCCTCTGCAGCGAGGACACAGCTGCTTGTCCCCGCCAAATCTGTCAGGTATGGAACCACTGGTCAAGGAGCTGCGTCCATCTGAATCTTGAGAACACACAGACCGTCCAATATTCTTGTAAGAAGGCGTAAAGTTGTCTGTCCTGTGTGTTCCTTGGATCCTGACCGGCCGGTGATGATTGAGGAGGGGGAGCAGTGGGAGTCTCATCAGAGGACAAAATCGCACCAAAGGCTTGCCAGGCCCCGGAGTAGTTACCGAGAGAGTTGAGAGTTGTGTTAAGGATCGATACAGCCAGAAGTCCTCGAGAGGGAAAACCTCTGGCCAGGATCCGGGCCCTGCCAACTCAAATGGGTTTGGACACGCGAGTCAGGGCCGTGATTGGCCGGCGAAGAGATATTGGATACGAGGGGAGGTTGATAATACGTCTATCAGGGTCGCCCGGGCCATGTCGGGCGAACAGCTGTGTGGTTACCTGTCGTCCACGAACTCGGGGTGAGAGAGCGCGAGCAGCTGCCCCTCCTCAACCTTCCGTTCTTTAAAGAGATCCTAAGTGACACCCCCGGCGATAGCGGACAACCGGGCATGACCCCTAAACGGATTTGAAAGGGATGTTTCGGTGGTTGGCGAATGGTATAAAACACCCATCCATCCCAACCTCATCTCTCCGTTCCCCTTTCATCTCAAGGCGCTTTATATCCTCGTCTCAACAAATGGTCCTCCACCAAACCCCCTACGTCACCCCCCACATCCTCCATAAGAACTATGCCCAGCCGTTCGACTCCGAGGCAATCGGTGGTCGTAAGTAACCCATCCTCCCCACATCTCCTCCTAACCGTCCCCACAGTCATCGGAAAGGACCTCGATTTCTACTCGCAGGCAGGCTTCGATATGGGTAAGATCTATTTGAACCGTAACGCCCCAGTCTCTCTCCTCTACGAAGATGCCATCCGTAACGAAGGTGCCATCATCTCTTCCTCCGGTGCCCTTATCAATTTCTCTGGCAAGAAGACTGGCCGAAGTCCCAAGGATAAGCGTATCGTCTACGAGGAAACATCCAAGGATAACATCTGGTGGGGCTCCGTGAATATAAAGATGGACGAACGTACGCATTTCCCGCCCCACGGATAACTGAACCACCTAATCGCTCAGACAGACACTTTCGAAATCAACCGTGAACGTGCCATAGATTACCTGAATACCAGGGATAACGTGTACGTCTTCGATGGTTACGCCGGCGTACGTTTTCTCCCTCAATCTATTTCGAGATCCGAAGTCTCTGACGGGGTATCATAGTGGGACCCCAAGTACCGGATCAAAGTGCGAGTAATCTGCGCGCGAGCGTATCATGCCCTCTTCATGGTATACAATCTCCGACTATCATAGATGTCGTTTCAAGGGCTAAATCATCTCGATCACAGAATAACATGTTGATTCGGCCAACTGAGGAAGAGCTTCGTGACTTCGGTGAACCGGATTTTACCATCTACAATGCCGGTCAATTCCCTGCCAATCGATTCACCAAGGGCATGAGCTCTACGACCTCAGTCGAGATCAATTTCAAGCGGATGGAGATGGTCATTCTTGGAACAGAATACGCCGGAGAGATGAAGAAGGGGGTCTTCTCCGTCATGCACTACCTCCAACCTGTCAAATTTGGCCAGCTTTCACTCCATTCCTCCGCAAACGTGGGCGTCAAGAATGGAGATGTCACGCTCTTCTTTGGTCTCTCCGGAACTGGAAAGACTACTCTGTCGGCCGACCCCAACCGCCAACTTATTGGTGATGATGAACACGTTTGGTCGGACAATGGAGTATTCAACATTGAAGGTGGATGTTACGCCAAGTGCATCAATCTCTCCGCTGAGAAGGAACCCGAGATTTTCAACGCCATCCGTTTCGGTGCCATTCTCGAGAATGTTGTCTATGACCTAGCATCTCGCAAGCCAGACTATGACGACATCAGCATCACTGAAAACACTCGCTGCGCGTATCCCATTGATTTCATTCCAAATGCTCGCATCCCCTGTATGGTTGACAGGCAGCCAACGAACATCATCATGCTCACTTGTGATGCTTTTGGCGTCCTCCCACCTGTCAGCAAGCTTTCTCCCGAGCAGGCCAGTTATCATTTCTTAGCTGGCTACACTTCGTGAGTGGCATCCCATGGCCCTATCACAACTTTCACCTAAACAGATGTATTGTACAGGAAAACCCCTGGAACCGAGGACGGTGTTCTCGAGCCGATTCCAACCTTCTCAACTTGTTATAGCGCTCCGTTCATTGTCCTTCACGTACGCGTCCTGATCACCTGTCGAAAGACCTTCTGACCTTCCTTCACTTTCATCAGCCCGGCAGATACGCCGAGATGTTGGCCGAACGCATGGCCAAGCACAAGGTCAACTGCTGGCTCGTGAATACAGGTTGGATTGGTGGAAAGTATGGAACTGGCTCCCGTTGTCCACTAAAGTACACTCGTCGCATCATCGACGCAATTCACTCTGGTGAACTCGCCAAGGCCGAGTACGGGAACTTCGCTACCTTCAATCTATCGATCCCGACATTATTGGAGGGCGTGCCCTCCGAGTTACTGAATCCCAGGAAGGCCTGGAAGAATAAGGAGGGATTCGAGAGGGAGGTCAGGAAGCTCGCGGGCATGTTCCAGAAGGCATTTGCGCTTTACGAGAAGGACGTGGAGGAGAAGGTGAGGTTTGCTGGGCCACAGTTGTAGGTCCACTTGTTCCTTTTTTTTTTCGTTGCCTTTTGGGCGATCGAGGTGGTGTGCCTTTTTCCATCTCACCCACCTACCCAGCTGTTGTTTTTATCCGTTCCTAGTGTTGTATCATTTTAGATGTGTCAGGTGCCTAATCAACAGTTCATGTACGTTCACGGATCATCATTTTGGACGTAAGTACCAGACATCAAGCGCAAATGCCGGTGTTGAGATCGCCTTGGTGGGGGGAAGAACACTCAAGTAAAAGTGAGGCATATATTCTTGCTAGTCCAAACTTAGTAGAGTATGGCCTGTGGAAGAAATGAATCTAGAAGTCTGGACATAGGACCCACGTATCGTGTTGGGCATGACTCATTCTACTATTTGCCTGAACTTCTCCTGGATCTCTGTATGAAGTGCATCCAACTTCTGCTTGATGGCATCTTTTCCTTGCGACGGAGACTATACTCCAATATGAGCTGGGACCCCTAGTTGCGATAGCATTGATCCTCACCTCAAACTTCATTTGTGAGAGTTTGAACATCAAGTCGCCAGCGTTGTCTTTGATCTTGTTGAAGGTGACGTCTCCTTGAGAGACAGCTTTCACCGCACAATCATGGAATGTGACAAAGTTTCGAAGCATCGCACTAGTCTTGTAAAATGGGCAGTACCTGTCGTACTCGCTCATACCGTCCTGTTGCAAGAAATCGTCTTTCAACATGCGGGCGACCTCCAAAGTGATCTTGTCATTTTCGCCCAGTGCGCTCTTCCCGACAAGTTGGACGATCTCTGCAAGATCGTCCTCCTTCTGGAGGATCTCCTTCGTGCGCGTCCTGAGTTCCACAAAACCTGGTTCTGTGGCGTCGTAGTGCGCGCCTAATACCTTGAGATACTTCGAGTAAGACAAGTTCCAGTTGACCGAAGGAAAATGTTTCCTCTGAGCGAGTTTCTTGTCGAGACCCCAGAAGACTTGCACGATACCTAGTGTGGCTGAAGTCACTGGATCGGAGAAGTCGCCTCCGGGAGGAGATACACTATCGGGACAGATGAGTCAAACCATCCATTGGAAAGTATGCTTGTATACCCACGCCCCAACGATGGAAACAGTCCCTTCGCGGAGGGGGTTACCCAACGCGGTGACCTTTCCGGCACGCTCGTAAAAGCTTGCCAGTTTCGTCCCTAGGTAAGCAGGATATCCTGAGTCTGCAGGCATCTCTGCCAGACGACCCGAGATTTCACGCAAGGCTTCTGCCCATCGTGAGGTGGAATCAGCCATCATGGAAACGTTTGTTCCTTGGTCGCGGAAATATTCTGCAAGTGTGATTCCAGTGTAAATCGAGGCCTCACGAGCTGCAACGGGCATATTTGATGTGTTCGCAACAAGTGTCGTGCGTTTCATAATTGGTTCTTGTCTGTCGCCGACTTCCATAGTCAACTCTGGGAACTACAGGCGCACAACATCAATCAAGGGGCTAGAAGAAAAGAAACAGGGGCAAACCTCCATAAGAACCTCAGCCATCTAGGGACACCTTCAGTAAGGGTCCTTTCTGCAAGGATTCATCCTTACCTCATTGCCGCGTTCTCCACACCCAACATAAATGATAATATCGCTGTTCGAGAACTTTGATAGGGCTTGAGAAATAACAGTTTTCCCACAACCAAAGGCACCAGGGATGGCCGTTGTCCCTCCTTGCACACACCTACACTTTATCAGCACTGGATTTTCGGCTTCTGATTGGGACACACGGGAAAAGGGCATCCAGAATACGTTGTCCAGTCAGGAGGGGGTAGTTGGCGGTGTGTTTCTCCTTCACAGGTCGCGGAGCGCGGACGGGCCATAACTGCACCATGGTATACTTGGAGATTTTCCCTTCGAACTCGGTTTCCAACACGACATCCTGGAGTGAGAGTCGATAAGATAGCCAAGCAGAGGGATTAAGCAAACCCACATTGACCGCATAACTTCCTTTCTCGGCGATGTGGGCGATCGTACCCAACGCGCGAGGAGGAAGCATAATCTTGTGGTTATTTACAAGCGAGTTTTCATAAACACCACCGAAAATATCTCCTCCTGAGACGTGGTCTCCGACCTTGAAATTGAGGGGGGTAAAATCCCACTGGTTTGACCTGTCCAACGCATCCGTATTAATCCCGCGGGGTATATAGATTGACTTGGACAACTCTTGGATAGACTAGGATGCGGAACTATTAGTAAAAACAGGGGCATCCTCGAAGAAGTCCTTACTCGAAGAGGGCGTTGGATACCGTCGACAATATTACCCATCAGTCCTAGGGAGAAGTCAATGGATTTGATCTTGGGGAAGTATAGAGATCACATACCCGGGCCAAGTTCAACGCTGAGAGGCTTTCCAGTGCGCAGGACAGGGTCCCCAACTGTCACACCAGACGTTTCTTCGTAAACTTGGATCGTCGCCTTGTCCGCATCGATTCGGATAACCTCTGTTATTGTGGAGTTATATTGAGAGCGATGACCGGGGGCGGACTAGATACCTCCGACCAGTTCGTCGTGACCGACGCGAACGAGTTCGTACATGGCAGAACCAGACATATTCTCTGCGACGACAACCGGGCCGGAGACGCCATAAACCTGACCGAAGCGAGACTCTCGGTCCTCGTCACTAATTTTTGGGAGGTTTTTCTTTGCGTTTGGTAGAGCCCCCGCCATGTGGATGATAATGTGGATTAGGGAGAGATCAAGATGAAAGGCTTGGGGGAAGTGCCTGTGGATTATGTGATCTCACGTCTCGTCACGTGGTAGTCATTTGACCACTTACGCGTCCTTTCCGTTCCTTCAACATATCCTCTTCAATATGCCACCGAAGGCGTACGTGTTTCGGTCGCCCTCGACACAAGGGATAATGACTGACCATTTTACAGCGACTGGGAGAAATGTATTCGAAATATTCCGTGGTTGAGTGCGCCGCAATCTCTGATAGGTGTGGGTTACAGGGGACAAGAACTCCGATCCAAACAAGGACGATGAGAAGATTCAAGGTAGTCCCTTGTCGGGCTATTGTAGCTACTCGACTCACCCTGAATAAACAGCTCTCGACGAGGACGATATTCAGATTCTGAAAACCTATGTATGCATCCCGCGTTCACTTTGCTTTCTATTCTAAAGGCATCCAACTAGGGTCAAGGCCCGTACGCAGCGGCTTTGAAGAAGGTCGAGAACGATATCAAGGAAGTTCAGAAGCGCATAAATGAAAAACTCGGTGCGTCATCTAAACGGCCGTGCTCCAGAGTTTCACTCACCGGATCGCAGGTGTCAAAGAGTCGGACACCGGTTTGGCATCTCCAAATCTTTGGGACCTTCCGGCGGATCGCCAGCGAATGGCCGAGGAACACCCATTGCAAGTCGCAAGATGTACAAAAATCATCCCCGTCGATCCTACCGCTGCTGAGGCTGCGCGTGCCGTTAATCCTGTTGGCGCTCTACAGGGGCAGAAGGGCGCTGACGAACAAGACAAGTATGTTATCAACATCAAGCAAATTGCCAAATTTGTCGTGGGGCTTGGCGAGCGCGTCGCCCCGACGGATATCGAGGAAGGTATGAGGGTTGGGTAAGGCGAACCGGTTATAGGTCTATGGTGACCTGCTAAAATACTCTCTAGGGTGGATAGAAACAAATACCAGATCCAGATACCGCTTCCCCCCAAGATTGACGCATCTGTCACGATGATGCAGGTCGAGGAAAAGCCGGATGTGACATACTCAGATGTAGGAGGTTGCAAGGAACAAATCGAGAAGTTACGCGAGGTGGTGGAGACCCCACTGTTACACGTAGGTCCCAGATTGATGTTCCCGACCACTCAATTACCCTTTCGTTTAGCCAGAACGGTTTGTCACCCTTGGAATCGACCCTCCCAAGGGGGTGCTGCTCTTCGGGCCCCCAGGTACAGGGAAGACGTTATGTGCGAGGGCTGTCGCCAATCGCACAGATGCTACGTTCATCCGGGTTATCGGATCCGAACTTGTACAAAAGTACGTTGGAGAGGGCGCAAGGATGGTCCGTGAATTGTTCGAGATGGCGCGCAGCAAGAAGGCTTGTATCATCTTTTTTGACGAGGTTGATGCTATCGGTGGCGCACGCTTTGACGATGGCGCTGGCGGAGACAACGAAGTGCAGCGGACAATGCTGGAGTTGATCAACCAGCTGGATGGATTTGATCCACGCGGGAATATCAAAGTTCTCATGGCTACAAACCGGTCAGTTTCACCCTCTTCTCAGTTCTTCCGGTAATCAACGGGGGATTCACAGACCCGACACACTGGATCCGGCGCTACTGCGGCCCGGACGATTGGATCGCAGGGTGGAATTCGCTCTGCCTGATATTGAAGGAAGGGCACATATCCTACGGATCCATGCTCGGAGGTAACGGATGCCATACGTCCATAGGATACCACGGCGTTGATTGTTCATTTATGCAGCATGAGTGTTGAACGCAACATCCGGTTCGATTTGATTGCTCGTCTGTGTCCTAACACAACAGGAGCGGAGTTGAGGTCCGTGGCCACTGAGGTATGGAGGAAGTTCGTTGGCCCAGGTTTTATTCTGACGCGAGTTTGTAGGCAGGGATGTTTGCCATACGTGCCAGGCGGAAGGTCGCAACAGAGCGAGACTTCTTGGATGCCGTCGAAAAGGTTGTTCGGCAAGGAACAAAATTCTCCTCGACGTGAGTTCTTTTCAATACCGTCGAACGATATCTAACTCCTGGCATAGGCCGTTGTATCAGGTGTATAACTGAAGTAGTGTATACCATTATCACAGTTGATTGTAAGATATCATACACGTTAAGCACCGGCTCGTAATCATTTCATCCTCAAGCGCGACCACGTGCCGTTGATCGTTCAAAGATTCTACCTTAGTCCACCATCATGCGTGCCTTCTCCCCCGTCCGACGGTTTGCCTACTCTTCCGTCGGCCAGCAAACCCGTTTAAATGTCGAACACCTTTTGGAGGACTATCTGACTCGTCCTTCACAGCGCTTACAATTGTCAACTCTGGTGTCCTTCGGCCAGCCGGTGGCAGAACAATCCGTTCTGGATTCCGTCAATTATGTGCTTTCGGAGATCCCTCGTCGTCTTGCCACAAGAGTCCGCTCAATGGAAAACCTTCCGTTCATTGTTGGAATGAACCCTTTCATGTCTAGGATCCTCGATGTCCATGCCTCGAGTTTTCATAGGATTGCAACCTACCCGAAAGTCACAACTCTGGAACAGAACGAGGAATTTAGCGCAGAATTAGAGAGACTGGTCAACTCTCATGCGGATGATATCCCTCACATGGCCAAGGGGTATGGTTCACATTACACAAAGTTATTGTCAATGATCTTCAACGCCTTACAGCCTGCAGGAGTGCTCTCGATACCTGACCCCGGAACAGACCTCCCAGTTCCTCGACGGGGCAATCCGTAATAGGATTGCAGTCCGACTCATTGCTGAACAGCACATCGCTTTGTCTCGTGCTCTACATCATCCGGGCTCGATGAAAGACCATGTTGGTGTTATCGACTTGAAATGCCGCCCCATAGATTTGATACGGTGTGACATCTTTTATGCCGTTTGACCTCTTCGTAACCACATATCTTGTAGCACATGTGGCTCATTCGTAAAGGAACTTTGTAGCGCGACGATGGGCGCTAGCCCTGAGATAGTGGTAGATGGGAACTCAAATGCTACTTTTGCGTGCGTGGTTCTATTACGATCGCCGATACTGTTTTACAACCCATCCCAGATATGTCCCAGTTCACCTGGAATACATCATTACTGAGATTCTAAAGAATTCTTTCCGCGCGACCGTAGACAATCACTACAAGAGAAACGGCTCGTCAACGGATGCCGAACTACCTCCCGTCGTAATAACTGTGTCACCTGGAACACCACAAGGGTCAACCAATCCCCCCTCCCTTTCCTTACGTATCCGAGATCAAGGAGGTGGGGTGTCTCGACAGAATATGTGTCGGATATTCTCGTACGCATTCACAACGGCAGAGGCCACTTTACCGGACGACGGTGGCGCTGAGGGTGGCCCATACGCTGCTCAGCACATCGGGGGAAGCGCTGCCGTGGATGGGAAGGGTGGCTCGAACTTGTTCGCTGAAATTACCCGAAAGGGCATACAGGCCGGTTTGGGGACGTTCTATGGATTAGGTTACGGTCTCCCCATGAGCGGCTTATATGCAAGGTGCGATGGGAACCCTAGAAGCTGACTCAAATTCACGTCACCCTCAGATACTTCGGAGGTTCACTACATTTCCTGACAATGGATGGATGGGGTACGTGTCCGTTCCGTAGTCATATCCCGTTGAAAATAACGGTCTTTTAGGTAGTGATGTGTTTCTTAAACTCCCATCCTTGGACCTTGCAGGTGATGTGGAGCTATAACGAGAGCGAGGAATGTCCTGAGGATCGGAAATAGGATATTCGTCATTCAATAGCATTATGGTGGTTCTAATGTGCACATGAGAGTGATGGATCTATGGCTAAAGTGACGGTCATTATCAAGTAGTCTTGGCAGTACTCTGTCGTGTCGTGAGCGTTTGGAATGACAGAATGGCAGAGCATCACATACCGTGAGACTGTTTATCGTCCTTGCTGAGTAGTATCCCGAGTAGGACTGTTGTTGAGAGGTGCGATGAGATCGAGATGTACTCAAAGTAAGAGAGGACAGGGTGCTAGGCGTCGTTGGAACAGCGGTGCGCAATGACCGAGCCGTGAGCGGTGTTGGTGCACTGATCTGTGACTTTTTTGGAGTCTCTCCTTTCTGCTTGCTAGACGATGGTAAAGACAGGGGTTTGGAGATGGAGGGACTCGGGCTGGTCAACCGGGGTCGCCGGCCAGATGTTATGAATTCATGTCGTAATGCGGCCTGCGGTTTCATCCGTCGCTCTGGGTCCCAAACTAGACACTTAGCGATGAAATCAACGAAGATGTGATCATCCGTGCGAAGGACTTGTGCCAAACTCTTTGTCCCGGGTCGTCTACGCCTGCCTTTCGAGTTGACCACGGGGCGTGGTGCTCCTGTTGAATCTGCGCAGACACGTCAGCGTGAATTCAAGTCAGAATAACAGAAGAACCCCACCAAAGAATAAGCGTTTCCGAGAGCTGCGATTAACAAATTCCTTGTCTGGAACCCCTAAGATCTCCATGATGCAGGAAAGCTGCTCTTGCTCGTTCTCGCCCGGGAAAATAGGGAAGCCGGTATAGAGTTCAGCCATGATACATCCCAGGCTCCACATATCGATGGCCATGTGATAGCTCATACCGAGAATTACTTCCGGTGAGCGATAGAAACGGCTTTGAATGTACGTGTACACTAATCTTTTGTGAGAAAATGCAAGATAAGTGGGAGGTGGATACGCACTTTTCTCGTGCTCCAAGCAACTGCTTCCGAAATCAATCACCTTGATGGCACTTTTAGCGGGGTGTTTAAGCAGCACATTCTGCGTACAATCAATACATATACGCGATGAGGCAAGGGAACACAGTACCTCTGGCTTCAGATCACAATGAACGATGCGGTGGTGCCTCATCAGAGATAATGACATCAACATCTGACTCGTAAAGCGACGTATGAGGCCGGTTGTGAAACCAACAAAGCCGTTTGCTTTGATGAGCTCGTAGAGGTTGATGCTCAGAAGTTCCATGGCAATGCAAAGGTGGCCTCTGAAGTAGAAGTGTTCCGTCATCTTGATGACATTGTGCTTCTCATCAGGGTCCTTTGGAATCTCATGAGTAAGGGGAAGATGCAAACCACAAGAGTTTACAAACCCATTTCCGAAGGTTATCAAGGATCTTTATCTCGACCAGAGCTTGGTGATGGAAACGTTTCTTGTTGCGGATAATCTTGACAGCGACAGACTGACCAGTGCAATGATCACGACAGCTCAGGACCTGGCCGAAGGAACCCTTCCCAAGTGTGTCCGTAATCTCATATCGGAACGCTAAATGGTCATGGGTAACAACTTGGTAATCACCACGTTCATCGTCGTAACCGTAGTTGTTTGTGGCGTTCTCTGGTGTCGCCTGTTTCTTGTCACTCCTTGCCCCAATGAAGTACACTGACTGGTAGTCAAGGATTTCCTTCTTCTCGTAGGGGGAAAGGTATTGGGCTTGACTACTCTTCAAGACGGCTACAAACGAATGGTAAGAGATCCTAGCCGATGCAATGATGGGTGGCCGAACACACCAGAAGGGGATAGCGGAGGGACGGGCGGAAGTGGCTCAGGGAATCGAAGGAGCTCATCCAACTCCCCTTGGGTTGCACCATGGGCCAACCTCTTGGCTTGTTGGCGTTTAATGTATTGAAGCATTTCATCATCGCCAGCAATCTCATCCTCATCTACCACTGTACTTGGGGAGGAAGATGGTGTTAATAAGGATTGTTGGCTCGAGTTTGGTGATGTCACTGTGTGTCTATGAGACTGCGAAGCCGATGAACTGGGAATCCTGGCCGCCGAGAGTGAGACTTTTGGGGACAAAAGTTTTAGACCCTTCGAAGGTGACAAGGCAGAAAATCTGTGGTGGGATGTACTCGTTTCGGTGGGCACGTTAAACGACGTGACAGAACTCGTTGACGCTTTCCTGAGACCGGCCAATGACAAGGATTCCCTATTTGCCTTCCGGGTGACCGACGCGACTAGGTTGGAGGATGAAGAGGTGGTAGACTGGCGTGGGACCCGAGATACCGAGCCTGTCGTTGGAGAAATACGGACGGAATGACGGGAGGAGGATAACTTTGTATTCGTGAACGGAGTTTCCAAAATCCCAAACTCATTGAAAAACTCATGACTTGCGGTGGGCGATCCACTGGATGGGGTTGTTTCGTTCACATGGAGACTTGCACGGCGACTCTTGAGCGTGGGAGAGGTAACGGTTGATGATCGACTAGCGATACGGGGTATCTTTGTTGGAGTTTCCTTCGATAATCCCAACGATGCGTTATTCGAGGACAAGGGGGGGCCCTCCTTTGACGACATATGACCTACGGTGCCCACTGAAGGAGACCCGGCAATCGTGGGCAGTTGATGTCTCCTCAGGGAAGTATCGGATTGTTTTTGCATCGAGCTGGCAGTGTGAGAGGTTGCGCGAGACGTGATGGAACTCCGAGGGGTCAATGAAATGGAAGGGAGCGTCGAATTGGAAGATGACTTCAGACCTGCAACTCGATTGGCGGTAGAGGGAGGAATAGCAGCGACTTGCATTGGTGGGAGGCTGACTGGTTTGGCTTTCTTGGGATCAGTCGATGATAATGTCTATATGACTGTCAAGAGCATTCTTATGGGTATCAGAGATTACCAACCTTTCCGCGCTTCCTCCCCATGAGGACTGAAATACGACTTTCACTTCGTTCCTTCTCCTCCTTTTTCAATTTTGACCTTTCCGTCTTCTCTTTCTCTTTTTGCTTCGACCTGTTCGCATCTCGATCCGAGTCCCTTCCGGTATCGCTTTTGTCCCCTCCGTGAAGGCTCTTTCTTGAGCTTGAGCCTTTCAGTAGAGACGGGATACCCAAGCTCAATACAGAGGACTTCCTGTTCGTGCTTGGCGTAGACAAGGAGGTAGAGTTGGGAAGCTCAATGGAAGGGGATGGGCCGGACTTTGGGAGAGCAGCCCGAGTGCCAGAATATGATGCGGATGAGGCGGTAGGCGATGTTGAACTCGGGATCGCGCTAGAAGGAAAGTGTATGGATTGTGATGACGAGCGACGGAAGAAAGGAATGGAAGAGGGAGTAAGGCGTTTTGATGATGCGGTGCCCTGGTGTGTAGAAGAAGTGGGACTCAACGGTGCAGGTGGAGGTAATGAAGTTGTGTTGGTGTTGGCGCTAGCGGAAGTTGTCTTGTTTATTGTCCTGTTCGGGTGATCGCTTTCAGAGGCACGATCTTCCATGACATAGGACGATGTCGCATTTGCAGGTGAACCGACAGATGAGAGGGATGCCAGTGAAGTGGCGGAGGCCATTGCATCGGGTTGACCGGGAGACCAGGCTTCGGAAGTAGTGCTTGCAAGTGATCGATCCTTGGACAAGGATTTACGGACTTGAGCTACGGTGGTAGAAAGGGGGCTACCTGAATGCCTGTCTTTGAGGGATGCAGACGCAGGAGAGGCGGCGAGTTTGAAAGCGTTCGTAAAGCTCCATTTCTTCGAGGGTGTTTTCATTATTGCTGGGGCAGACCCTGGCATGAGGTATCCCCCCGGCGGCGGATCTTGGCCATTCAGATGGGTGCTCTTCGAAAGGGTTCGCGCGGGTGGAATATCGATGGAGAAGGTTCTATCCACGTCTTCATCCTCGGCGCCAGATTCATGGTGATCTTGTTGATTGCGTTGGGGGAAGACGGACGTGGACGATGGCGGCGGTGGCGAACGATAACTAGATAGGCCCTTAGGCAACGGAGGAACGGGGGGAACATTATGTTCAAGGACAGAGTCCTGACCAGATCCCCCACGCTCCTTGTCACTGGTGGATTCACATGCAGAATGTACGTCAGTGCTGTTCCGTTTAGGTTTCCCCCCAGGGAACCTCATGGGAGCAGTGGAAACCGAGGTTACACTGGTGCTAGCAGAAAGAGACACTGAATCCCTGGAACTGGTTGTGGGGCTTGTGTGATTGGCAGAAGAGGTAGAGGCACGCTTCGCGTTGTAGCTGAGGCGAGCGGAGGTCTTCCTAACCACCCGCTCGGAGGGGAGAAGCCCGTTGGCATCGTCGCTCGTCATAGCGGTCACATGAAGTTCGCCACTTTCCGCAGTATGCTCTCCGGTTCGATTGCGGCCGCTCGAACCAGAGTCTCGCTTGCCCTCCGAACCAGATTCGACACGAGTACTGATCCGTCGGCTGATGCGCCTCCCATCAACTCCCTCCCATTGAGTAGTGGTCGACTTTGCAGGCGTTCCGGGACGGCTCAGGCTATTTGCCCTTGAGGCGCCGCCCGTACTGATGCGGGAGCTGGCATGAGCACTCTTGCTGGATAGACCGTCCAGCTTGCGGAGAGCATCCACGGTGGCTTCATCATCCATCCCAGACCAACCCTCCTGAGTTCCACGTAACAACGATTGCGCTACGCTGGATGGGCTATGCACGAGGTTGCCAGTACCTTTCAGGAGGTGATGGATGGATGGAGTCGATGGAGAAGGGGGTAGGTGAGAGAAATCTGTGGTGTGAACTCGGCGACCGTGATCATGACTTGACGAGGAGCCGATTGACGAGTGTCTCGAATGTCTCTCACCCTTGGCGCCACTGTTTTCTTTTGATGGTGTGAGATTCGGGTCCCGTCTTCGATCTTTAGCTCTCTGCCCAGGAGGGGGCCCAACGCCGAGGCTACGGTGTTTGCGAACTGCGGTGTCTTTCGTGAGTGATTGAATGGGTTCTACGCGAGACGCGGTACCAGGTGAATCCGAAGGCGGCGCTTGATCTAATTCGTAAGTGGGAATATGCTGCAGAGGGCGCTGCTCTGATTGTGACGATTGCCTGGGATACAAGATTTCCTCTCCCCCGCTTTCGTCGGCCATTGAAGGACGTGTCCTTATGGAACGGGGGAGTTGTGGTGTGTCGGACATCTGCATTACAATCAGCGCGACACAAAGTAGTGGAGAATGGACGACCCACATGGTCCACATTCTCTGTCTCACCATCTTGAGCTTCAATCGTCCAAGGGCTGTCAGAATCCTCCTGTTCGTAATCGCCGTTGTCATTGTTGAGAGTCAAGTCAACTTGATCTCCGTCGTCGACGCGTGGTGCACGCGTCCACCGAGGAGTCGCCAGTTCTCCGACACCCACAAGGCCACGTCGATCAATTGAAGCAGGGTCTCTAGCAGGTGTGACAGGTTCAGTGACATTATGGCGCATTTCAGGAGTCCGGGGTGCCAGGTGGATTGCAGGGGAGAGTTCTGGAGTGTGCGCGGTGAAATAATAGGGATCAAGGGAGGATGAGGCCGAGGCCGAACGTGGCGGTGGATCAGCTTCTGGTTCGCGAGCATCGTGCCTTGCTGGAGAACCGTGAAAGCGAGGCTGAGTATCGAAGTGAACGGTATTGAGATGGTTAATCGAGCGTGATTTAAGACAGACCTCACCTCTCTCGCAACGACAGTGGAGTCTTGCGAAGTATCCGATGGAGCATTATCTGGAGAATCCGAATTCCCCAGATCCAGAAAGGTTGGCCGGGCTCTTTTTTGTACACTCAGACTGTCATGAGCCACTTGGGCTGGAACCGGGGAAGACATTACGAGCGGAGACGACGGAGGGAAGGGCGAAAAGAAAGGCAGGGAAGAGCAGCACGAAAACAAATACGAAAAAGTAAGAGGGCCGAAATCTTGGAATGGTTTCTGGTAGGACTTGACCGCCACGGGCGGCAATGTCGAGGTTGACGAGGAGGGAGGGAGGGAGTCCAATGAGTGCCCCGCTCAATGCACAACACGTGGCAAATAAGCGAGAGGGTGTAGTGTAACTACAAATTGTATGATCGTTACAAAACAAAATGTAGTGAGACTACAAAACCATTACAAATGCAATCATAATGACTTAAGATTCATAAAGACGACAAAGGACTACAACGGCCAAGTGACCCGAGCGGGGTTCTATTCAATCGGAGCAGGATTTCACTACGATAGTTGGCCTTGGTGTTTGCCGTCGCCCTCTTGTGTGGTGATCATGCTTCGGCTCTCATCCTCTGGACAATGACACTTCTGACACCGTATTATCCAGGCATCTGCTCTCCCTCTTAGTAGGGCACGACGCTGCGCCACTCAGGAGCACCAGCTTCGATTCTGTTCTTGACCGTCCTCCAGCCACGGTCGTCTCAAGTACGTATTCCACCCATCTTTCTCCTCTTGCTCTCATCCGCCACCAACTCTGGTAGAGATGCCAAACAGTCCATCTCCAGAACCGGACGAAACAACATCTAATGAAACTCAAACCGTCGATTTGCAGCCGTCAATGACCGTGCATCCTTTGACGTACTCCAGCATGCCGATGCATATGTATCCTTTCCCCAGTGGGATCGTACCCACTCCTCCAACCCGCAACAAGCGTAGGCAGGTCAAGAATGCATGTACCAACTGTCAGAAGGCTTGTAAGAAGTGCGACGACGCACGCCCATGTCTCCGCTGTGTCAAATATGGCATTGCAGAAGAGTGTGTCGACTCTCACCGCAAGGAGCGGAAGAAGGGTATAAAGCGAGGCCCTTACAAGAAGCGCGATGGAAAACGTATGCCTATCTCAATCGCAGATCTTCTACGACCTCACCATTACACATAGCGTTCTCTCTGGATCCGCCGTACGATGGCTCGACACACCAGTCGATTCAGATGACTACAGCGATCTCAGGGGCACCCTCTGCCATACCGTTCATTAGTCCGGTTGGCTTCCCGCCAGGTTTTCTTGGCCAGTATGCTCCTGCACCTCCCAAACCGGGTGACCCAGCGATCTACTATCCCCAATTCTATCTTGCAACTCCGATCCCTGCTCACGGGCTGCCTCCCCACCAGAACGGTGACGGTGAACCTACGTATCACCACCCACACTTCTATCCGACCACATTCTTAACCCCGTATCCCCAGCCGTATGCGCCATACATGATGCCACATCGGCCTGATGGCCAGGTGACGTTGCCATCTGCCCACCTAGGTTTTCCCCCAACTAGTACGCGCTTACCACCGGGAACCGGCCAGCAGGATCAGAGGGAGGACAGGTCAGAAGAGGTTGCTGCTTCCCAATGAAGTATCAGTTTACTCCAAATCCTGGCATTTTCCCCATCATGCACACATCCTATGTTGGGATCAGTCCCAAGGCCTTTTTTGACTTTTTTTTTCTCGATTCGGGCAGGATTCCCTCTTCTTGATGTTTTACGGTATAATGTTAAACCCAATCTTTGTCAATGAAAACTTTCTATACATCGTGGCGTCAAGCCTGGTCCAAGAAGAAACTGTGGACGTGTTCCATTGTGGGTCTGTGGTCGGGTTTGACAGCCCAACAACGCGTCATAAGATCCCATAAACCGTCCGAGAAGAGGTCCTTCCGGTCTGCATCCGGTCGAGGCGGACACTGTCTCTTGCTGATCCTCGCGTGAATGACCGCAGCATCGCGAGTGAGGTTGGAGAACGGTACTTCCTCCGTAATGCACTCAAGTGTCAGCATTGCGAACGAGTATGTGTCGGAATGCGTCGTTGCGGAGACGTTGTTGTTTTCAATGAGCTCGGGGGCTGAATACCTGACAACATCCCCAGACGACACCGTCTTCGAGATCGTGTTCTCGTTGATCTCCTCCACAATCCTTGCTATTCCAAAATCGCAGATCTGCGGTTCGCCCTTACCAGTATGCATTCAGTCCCTATTCCGTAGGTCGGGCGTGAATGCAGAATTTACCTCGTGAGAGATGAGCACGTTTTTCTACGCGCCTTCAGCCAACAGGCTTTCAGAAGGGGTCATGAAACACTTACACATTTGACTGTTTAAGGGGTCAAATCGTGCATAGTTGCCAAACCAATATCGGACTTACCGCTCCCGTGTACAACGCCCCGCGAATGGAGGTAACTCAGGCCAGCTGCGGAGCCGCGCAACTATACCGTGGCAAGTGAGGCTCAACTTCTTCGTACAACTTGTTATGTAGCCCACCAGATAGTTTTTATTTTGTTGACGGTTGTTCTTGACGTAGACGAGCAGATTTCCATTTTCCTGCCATGGTGATACCTAGGGAACTTGAACCGAATCCCGTGTTTTCCCACCTATGGTGGTCCGCTCACCATGTAGAGACGTGGTACAATATCCGTAACTATCCCTATACAACCATGGGAACCCTTCGGGAGGAAAGTTCGTGAAATGTACGTACCATAGAACGGCAGGATATTTTGATGGCGTAGCTCTGCCCAGCTTGGCAGTTCCCGTTCGAGTCTCTAATGACCAGAGAAGGAGACGTAAGCAAGCAGCATGGAGACAACTAGCATAGGTCGAACCTTGCGCGCCCTCTCTGGTGACTTGAGTGTCCGAAGTGCTTTCAAGGCCACCTACAAAGAGCTATATCAGCAAGATAGAAGTGGTGAGACTTAGACTCACTTTCTCAACGTCCACTTTCTCCCCGCCTCCTTTCTCCCATCGCCCTATCCAAACTTCACAACACAGCCCTCCGGCAAAAGCAATCTCCCCTAGTCTCGTGACTTCTCCATCCAGCCGTTTGACAGGCGGTGCTTCGTTGACCTCAACCGGTTGGCTATCTTGTGTCTCATGTTCCGACGTATGACGCGGCAGCGGTTCGTGAGACCGAAGCTTCTGAATATCGGCAATCCGGCGTCATCATCCGCATTCTTGGAGGTAACGGAAGTGCCTACATTATGACCGGTCCCTGTCACAGCAGGAGGGGTATCTTCGCCTGCTCCTTCCCTTGGAGGGATCCCTTCAAGACTCCCACGGTCGGGAGGGCTTACCACCCGGTTACCGGGCGAAAGAGCAGGAGTAGGTTGAATGGCCGGATACCGGGCGACCTTTGGAAACCATCCAATTGAGATGAGCCCGTAACAGATAGTCCAAGGAGGATCTCAACATAACTCACAATGGACTCAAGCTTTTCGACGAGTCCTATGACGCCCCCCTCGATATCCTTTTTCTTCACTTGTAGACCTATCAGTTAGGGAGAAGGTGATAAATGATCTGAACTTACACAATTTCATTGGGTAATTATATTTTGACCAGCCTGCCAACTGTCCCTCGACGCTGACCAGCTCACTGTCGTTTCGTGTCAGCGGGAGGTAGATTGGCGGGGGACAACAGACAGACCTTTTGATATCGTCGTAGTTGGGCTGTTGTGGAATGAGGGAACGATCGGTGAGACGATTGCTAAGAGTCCCGCACAGGTCCGCAAGCTGCGAAGTGTCTTTCTACTTGGGGGGTGTGGACTGCATGATCAGCATCAAGGGGACGGGTGAGGGGGACAGATTGACCTTGGGAGCGTATATCTTGCCGGAATCTTTGGCGATCCGTTCCAGAAGGTGTTTAACATCCCCTGGAAGAATGAGAGATCTCGAAGGGTCCACGGTGCTTGAGACGTTGTGACTCACGTAGGCTTGCACTTGTTTCCCCTGCTCCCAAGTTCATGGCGGAGTGGTACCGGTAATCGATCGGTCAGCGCTTCAAGCTTCAGTTCCAAAGATCCCTCCGTGATCATGCCATCCCGTAAGCGTCGGAGGTCAGTCGCCTTTGCACCCGACGGCGACGACGATACCAGTACCAGAGAAGTCAAGAGTCCTTCCAACGACGCCTCGCCGGCAGAAGAGAAGGCCAACTTTGGAGTCTGGGATACCTTTCGTGAAGAGTACCATGAAGGTATTGTCCGTTTTTGCCTACCATCTCGCCACTGACAAAACAAGTTCTGGAACAACTACCGCTCACATTGCAACGCGCGTTCGCTCTCATCCGTGAGTTGGACGATCAAGCACAGTGTGAGCTCCGCATCAGAGCGCGTTCATGCTGGTATTGACAAGCGAAAAGCTAACAACACGGCTTTGGTTGACTACCTTCGTCAATACCTCCAAGCTCGCACCGACCATAGTCTCAACGGGCGGGAATCGGAGGCAAATGGTTCTCTCTCTCCGTCAAGTTCGAAGGTGCTCATATCACGGGTTGCTGCAATAACGGAGGAGAATTCTCGCGCCGCTCAAGAAAGAGTTAATATCGCGCAGTCTGCTTATGACTCCGTTGGTTTCGCTACCTTACTCCCGATCCCAGGTTGCTGATTGGGCGTTGTAATCAAACAGATTGACAGACAAATTTGTCTCCTGGATCAATCGATTGAAGAAGTAGAAACGATTATCGTTTTGGCCAGTCACCCAGATCCTCAGTCGAGGCGCATTCTATCATACACCGTCACCGGCAGGTGGCTACGGCCTCAAACCGAGCCCCTCTCACAACCCTTGGATCACTTATCTGGCACTCATGAACCACCAACCATCGAACTTTCCATCACGGACCGATCTCACGGGAGGACCAACATAGCATCGGTACAAAACAACAGGAAAGGCAAGAAGAAGAAGAAGAATGTGCATGGCCAGCGCGTGTCGCAGAAGCCAGAAATTTCGACTGTTGGAGACGCTTCCGTCCGCCCCAATGAACCTCTGTACTGTTACTGTAATAATGTGTCCTATGGCGCCGTACGAGTCGTTTCTGTGCTCTGGGTTTCCAAAACTTACGACGTATCCTAGATGGTGCAATGTGAAAACAGCCCAGAGTGCCCACACGATTGGGTGAGTTTCCAAGGCGCCCTCGACCTTAACTGACCTTCTTGCCCAGTTTCATTATGATTGTATTGGACTTAAGAAGGCACCGAAAGGGAAATGGTTTTGTCCGACTTGCAAACCGGGGATGAAGGGGGCCAGTCGCAAGGCCCAAATGTAGCCTTGAACTTGGCCCAATCAGTCCGCCTCAGCCCTCTGTCAACTTATTCGACATGATCTCCATATATAAGTCTGGAAATGATCTATGAGAACCGTTCCCTGGTATGACAAAATACACCTGCCTGCTTCATGTCTCAGCTTCCAGTATTCCGTGAGGAGTTCGTTCAACTCGATCTCACTCTGTTTTATGTGTTGTATCATCTAGGTCACTCGTGTGTTAAATTGGTGTCACCTTCAGAGCAATGAAACCTGACCGTCTTCTGAACCTCACGTTCTTGAACGTTATACTCTTCCACCTCCTTGTCGTTATCGCGTCGCTCTGCGACCATCTCCTCATATTCCGCTTGTAACCGTTCTATAGTTTGTTGACTCGCGCTTCGTTTCTCTTGTGCGTGGCGAACTGCTCGATCGAGCTTTTCCTGGGCGTTGAACAGTTGTTTGCGAACTCTCTACCAAGTTGTGAGCAGCATCATGGGACAGAGTACAGGTTATTCCAGAACCTCTCGTTTCAGCGTAAGCTCGTTTTTGGTCGTTTTCTTCTCTTCTAAGACGTCTTTGCCATCGGTCAGGTCCTTGATTGAAGCTTCTAGGGCCCCTTTCTCTTTTTGCATAGCTTGGAGGGCTTCTGTACAGGCACGGACATCCTGGACCAAGAATGACGGTGGTGCGCAAGGGAGTAAAAATCAACAAACCTTCTCAACCTGAATGAGTATATTGATTTTGGCTTGCAGGTCCCGAGTTTTTGCTTCGTTTGTGCTGACGATTTTCTTGTCTTCGAGAGCTGTCGCACCCAAGGTGAGGATATTTCGTTTGATGCGCTCCGGGGATTGAACAATTCGAGAACGGGTCGACAACACAGCATCGGAAAGTACAGACATCTCATTCAAAATCACGTCCTGGACTTGCTTGGTTAGAAAAAAATGCCGCGAAGGGAATGAGGGAAACAACCTTGCGCTGGCGTTGTTCGGCCTTTTCTTGTTTGATTTGTTCGCTCTCTTTGGTAAGTTTGTTGTGAAGCTCCTTGAGCATCAACAGTTTAACTTTCCCTTGCGCGTTCTCAGTTTTCAATGCTTCGCATCTGGGTTCAAGTTCTTCGTATTTGGCCCTTTGGATGACATGTCAGCAGTAGAGGTGGAGGACAGTGGACAAGCATACTTAATTTCGGATACCTTCTGTTGAACCTCCAGAGAGGCCTTTGTCACGCGCTCCCTATCTTGTACAAGGACTGATGACCGACTCCGGATGGCAGCGAGGTACGGTTCCTGTTCCTCTATGAACCTGATGAGGTTTATGAACGCAGAGAGGTGTGACCGAGTTCGGTGCGGTTCTGGAGTTGCGATGTCACGTAG
Source organism: Thelephora ganbajun (assembly GCA_014904855.1). Lineage (NCBI taxonomy): Eukaryota > Fungi > Basidiomycota > Agaricomycetes > Thelephorales > Thelephoraceae > Thelephora > Thelephora ganbajun. The sequence continues at coordinate 26,449 of MU117965.1, read as the reverse complement.
GTCAAAGTCTGGAATCTTTGCCATATATGCGACACCCTTCCTAATGTGCTTCAGTGACGAGGGTCACACGAGGTAGGCCAGAAGTTTACATGTGGTGAAGGAATGCAACACGGTTGATGGCGGGCACATAAAGATCCTAGGGGACAAGACTGTAGCCAGGCTTGATAGAAATTGAAACATCAGACTCACTGGATGGTCTCTGAGAGTTGTTGTGACGGTCGCCGCGTCAGCTAACCCATCCTGAGAGAGATCCTTGACGCGGTTGAGGCAGATCCAATAGATTGAGCTCACGAACTCTTGAGAGGGTCTGAGAAGTTGTTCGTGGCTGATGGAGAAGCCCCAACTGAAGAAGTTGGAGATTATTTCGTCAAACGAAAGAGTTGGGCAAGAATACTGCTTTGATTGTTGTTGCCTTTGCATGGCGGAGGAACGAACAGGGGTGCGAATAGTTGGAGACGCGTCGTGGATAATAACGTACGTGATCAGGAAACAAAGGGGCGCAACTTCTCCTCTTCCCTCACATGTCTACTTCCAAGAGTGATCTTCCCGACGTCCCTCGCCGCAGCGGAGACCCTGCCTCGGCTTCAAAATCAGTCTTAACCTCATATTCCACGTCATGTTCACCCGATAAGCCTGCCAAGGTCCGTCCTTGCTGGATACATTTTCGTTCTCCCTAACCTTAGATCTCCAGGCGTCCAAGTTCAAGCCCCCCAGGTCCTTTGCCCCTATAAACCGCGGTCCACCGTCCCCTTCTACCCCGGCATTTCCATCCAAACGCCTTTCGTCCGACCCCGAAACCCCTCCTCCGTCCACCACGATCCAAACCAAGCGCCCCAAATGTCACACCGGAAACGAGAAAGAAAACCGGTTCTCTCAAGAAACACCATTGGTAGGGGTTACGAACCTTACTTACAGGTCTACACCTGCCTCTTCACAAAAGAAGATTGTGGAATGTATTGACGTTGACCACGATCCTCCGTCGTCGTCTGACCGTCCTTCTGACATAACGCGCGAGTTTTTGGAGGTGAGTCAGACGAAGGAGAGATCAATTTTACGCGCTGATGCCCCTCAGGAAAATGAACAGCAACTGCAAAGCCGTGTCGAAGACCTAGGTTTCATTCAGGACCTCCTCGAAGTGCACATCCGGAGGGGCCCTGTGCCACCCGCAGAGTTTCGACATATCATGTACGCCTTAAAACTCATCCCTCTTTCACGCTTCCCTAAATTTTCCCAGCGACATCTGTTCACAACGCCGACGCAGAATCAACGAAATACTAGATAACCGATCAGAGAGCACGCGCAAATCACCGTCCTCTGGAGGATCACAACTCCCCACTGTGGCCCCACCAAATACGCTATCGTATAAACCCATTCTCCCTCATAACTCAATGAGCCTCCAGCCCAATTCCGAGTCACAACAAGGAAAGACGCCGATAATAATATTGGACGAAGACGATGACGATAACACTATTTTGGACGGGAGTCCTGATTCAAACCATAACACAGGACAACGCCTGCCTCCTGTGCGGCAACAAGCCCCAGGATTGAGTGCTTCTCCCTCTGTTGTTCTTATCGATGCTCCTGTTGTCACTTCACAAACCAATCCCGCGCGTGTCACCCGCTCTCGCGAAGAAGATATGATGAAAATCTTACGGGACGTCTTCATGCTTACTCACTTTCGTCCAAACCAACGAGAGGCAATAGAAGCAGCGTTGGACGGTAAAGATGTATTCATCCTTCTACCTACCGGCGGCGGGAAGAGTCTTTGCTATCAGCTTCCGGCAGTTTGCACAACTGGGACTACGCGGGGTGTCACGATTGTGATCAGTCCTCTTATTGCCCTCATTAAAGATCAGGTCGATGGATTGAAACAGAAAGGCGTAGATGCGGTGAGCGTCACATCTGGCGAGGACTCGCAATCTACACTCTCACGTCTCAGGAGGAGTGGAAGGAAACCCCAGTTGCTTTACATCGCACCCGAACGCCTGCATCAGAATGACACCATGAGGAACATCATAACCCAACTCTACCAAAGTGGACAATTGGCACGGTTTGTCATCGACGAAGCACATTGTATCTCAACCTGGGGTCGTGACTTTCGTGAGGCGGTAAGAGCTAAGTCCTACTGCTGTTTCCCACGTTGATCATATCATTAGTACAAATCTCTGGACCAGCTGAGGAAGAGATATCCAGATGTCCCAATCATGGCACTTACCGCAACTGCTGACCAGCGAGTTCGAGACGACATACTTGGGCAACTTGGCATTCATGACTGCCTCCAGATCCTTCAGTCTTCGAATCGTGCAAATCTCCATTACGAAGTCCGTCTCAGACGTGGTAACGGACTTGCTCAGATTGCCGAATGGATCCAGAACACACACAAAGGAGAAACGGGTATCATCTATGCATGGAAGAGGGACGATTGCGAAAAGTTTGCTGAGGAGCTGCGGTCAAAGTACAACTTATCCGCAGAACATTACCATGCGGGAATCGAGGAAAGTGCGAAGACCCAGACTCAGGAGAACTGGCTCAGTGGTAGGACGAAGATTATCGTTGCAACGGTGTGCAGATTTCTTTCAGCATCCCCTCCTTGCTGCTCACTATCTGCACAGATAGCGTTTGGTATGGGTATTGATAAGCCTGACGGTGAATACCTCCATCATGGGTCGCATTGATCCGTTTACCTGACATCTGCTGGTTGTCAGTGCGTTACGTCGTACACCAGACTCTCCCGCGTTCATTCGATGGGTGAGTTAAACAAGCGGTTTTGTGGGTCATTTTCTCAACTCCATTTAGGTACTATCAGGAGACCGGACGAGCTGGAAGAGATGGAAATCCAGCAGATTGTATGCTCTGTAAGTTGGCCCTCGAGAGGAGTCTGCTGTCCAATTCACCTGCCGAGCCATTTAGATTGGAATGCGGGTGATTATGGGAAACGCATGAGTCTCATTCATAGTGGGGATCTTGATGACAGAGAAAAGCAGCACCAACTGGAACAACTACAAGAAGTCAGAGAGTTCTGTGACAACGAGATGGAGTGCCGACGACAACAGATCCTACGACATTTTGGAGAACGGTTCGATCCACAACACTGCCGGAAACGCTGTGACGTCTGCCTTAGGGACGAAGCAACGGTTGAACATGATTTTACCGATGCGGCGAACAACCTCCTCCAAATCGTTTCTGACTTGACTGTGAATGGCGATACTCTCTCAAAAACCATGCTCGTGGACGTTTTCCGGGGAGCAAACAAGAAGGAAGTTAAGTCGAGGGGTCTTCAAAACAACCCATTGTTCGGTACTGGGAAATCCTATAATAAGGATCTTGTCACCCGGATTATCGATCAACTCGTCAAGCAGGGTGGCCTGGACTGGTCTTTTGTCCGGAAGGACACTTGGTCGGTCAAGTATATCATCGTAAGTTCCGAGCTGACTGAACGCTTTGGATCCTCGGAGCTGATACCGTTATAGCTTGGGCTCAATGCAAAGGGTTTCAAAAAGCGGAAGTTTTCGCTGATATTACAAGTAAAGGCTGCGGAGCCGCAAAACTCCACTCTCCTGAAGAACGGCGCATCTACGAGTTTAAATCCTAGGGAAACCACTAAGAAACCCGAAACTCGGGGTACCTCTGAGCACCGCTATGAGCCTCTCTATGTCGATTCTTCTGGTGAAGAGGATCAGATGGAGGACATCCGGCCATCCTTGCCGCTTAGCGGGCCCGCCGGTGCCACCGCAGTCTCAGTCTCTCCCCCAGACAGTGTATTAACAAGATGTTTTGACGAACTCCTCCAAGCGCGTAATGAGGTAAGCCAGACAGCGATGTACTTGGACTTTTCCTCAATTTCCATCAGATCGCGATTAAGAATAAGTTTGCAAACCCGGATGACCTCATCCATGAAACGAGTATCCACCACCTTAGCCTCCTCACCGTTGAAGGTGAGTGTTCTATATTTCACTGGGAGGGGACTCTGTTTAACTTGGACAGATTCCGAGGCCTTGAGACGCTACATGCTCGAATTCGAAGGGCACAGCGATATGTTCAAGCTTTGCGGAAAGCAGTTCCTTGCGATCTTGCATAATCATCACTTCCCCAAGCTCCACATTAAAGAGTGAGTCCCTCCTGACTTGCACATTCATCCTTCAAGGTGGTTTAAACATATTCCTCCAGAGCGTTGCATAAACAGTATACATATCGTACGTGACACTTGGAGATGTGCTAGCTCCGGTCTGTCGTTTTTGGAAAAGATGTATCTTTACGTGTAGTCTAGATCTCAGTAGTTCCCCATGTCTTGGACACGATGCGACGCGATCTGCCTTCGTTGTGCTTCCTCTTGCTTTGGGCAGTTAGAGATTCCGTGACCCAGACCTGCAAATAATGGTTGAGTACGAATTCATTGAAGAGGTCGAGATCGGCTCACCGCCGCAGACCGGACATCCTTTGAGCGTGCTGCCTTGGGCGACGCGGGGATCTTCAATCTTCTCCAAAAATGCAGGTACCCTTCAGGGTAAAGTTAGAGAACAGTGTCCATGCTCCTCGTAAGTGGACTCACTTTTGTCCAGCCTCCATTAATAGGTATTTTAGATCAAGCAACGTCTGATCCTGTGTGCTCATATTGACAAACGTAGTGGCGATGCCTGTTTTACCGCTACGTCCAGTACGCCCAATCTGGTGTACGTAGTCCTCGATCTCCTTTGGCATAGAAAAGATGATAACGTGCTGGATGTCGCTAAAGTCGAGGCCTTTTGATGCTACCCCTGAGGCTACCATCACATCCTTTGCGCCAGACTTGAAGGATCTGATTGCATATTGCCGTTCTTCTTGTGCTATAGAGTAGTTAGATCAACGAATCGAAAGTAGTGGGATCACACGACTCTTTGAACCATGAATTGCGACAGCCTCAACCCCCTTGAGAAGTAAATACTCCTGAATGTCTACGTACGAGTCAGTTCAAGGTTCCCCGAGGCAAAGATTTCATACCGTCCACTTCATTCTTGTTATCGCTGAAGATGATTACCGGTGGTGGGGTCTTCTGAAGACATTCTAACAAATAAACCATTTTTGCTTCTTGTTTCACATACTCGACCACTTGGAGAACATCGAGGTTTGCCGCTCCCGCACGACCAACGTTCACTAGAACGGGTTTTACAAGAGATTGGCGGGCGAAATCCTGAATCTTCCTTGGCATCGTAGCGGAGAAGAGGAGAGTCTGACGTTGTCTCTGCAGAAAAATGAGAGGAGACAATCTATGGAGTCCAAAACCATACCTTGAAGAAGCTCATAATGTTACGTACATCTTCTTCAAACCCAAGGTCTATCATCCTGTCTGCCTCATCCATGCATAAGTATTTGCAGTTATTAAATGTGAACCGTTTCTTCTCCAGCATGTCGATAAGGCGCCCCGGAGTTGCGACGACAAGATGAATACCTGTAGTAAACGCATGGCTCTGTTCACTCATGGAGATACCTCCGATGCAAAGTAAGCTGTTCAAGGGAGGACAATGACTGTCTTTAACTAGTGCACCGGTCCATGCCTTAACATTTTCGAATGTTTGGGTGGCCAGTTCTCTTGAGGGGCAAAGGATTACTCCGACAGGGCCTTCTCCGCGAGCGAGCGGCAACTTAGTTTCTTCCTCGAGCGCCATCATGATTGCCGGGAGGCAAAAAGCCAAGGTCTTCCCTGACCCTGTAAATGCAATCCCAATCATATCTCTCCCAGAAAACCTAAGGGACGCATGTCAGAAATGCTTGGAAAGGTAAATGTGTCACATTAACTTGCGCCGTAGGGATGCCCTGTATTTGGATTGGTGTAGGTTTGATGATCTTGTTTTTCCTCAAATGTTGTATTATACTGCTTGGTATCTTCATGTCCTATGGGAGCGAACGCGTGAGGCGATTGGCATGGGGGAAGAGTCGGGACTCACGGCAAAAGACTCGATAGGGGGAGGGACATCTTCACCTTCCACAACAATATGGTACTTCTCGCGAATTCGAACCAGTTGCTCCGGAATCTTTTCTCCGATGTACTTAGGAGGACGCCACCTAGTGTAAATTACGCGCACATCAGAGGTGACATGATGTCGTGCCTCACTAAACGAAGACCCACGATGTCTTTAGAGACTCGGTGTACTGAATCCCTTTCGCTAGTTCCAGGTCTGAAGCAAGCTTCCGCCGGGTCGCGATTGCGGCGAGGATTTCGGCATCCTGCTCCTCTTGTTTTTCAGCTTCAGTCTTCATCGCATCTGAGATACGATAAGTTGGAGCTGGAGGAAGACGAGGTGGACACGCACCTTCAGCTGCCTTCTTAAGATGGACTTCCTGAGCTTCGGCCAGTAGCGTCCTGTCCTTCCGCAACTTTTCCTTCCTGGCTTCTTCCTCATCCTCGCCTTGGAGTTGGTCCGTCCGATCCACAGAAGTGGACGTGAGACCACGCTTGTCTGAGGTTTTGGTCCAGGAAGAGAGCTTCGCCAATTTCTCTTGCCGCCGTTGCGCTACGGGTACGTATGGTTCATAATCGTCGTTTTCCCCGTCATCAAGCTTATATTGTGGCGAGGAAGAGCGTTGTAGAAGACGCCGACGTTTGTGAGAAGGCTCCATTGGATTGGTGGTTGTGGCTGAGTGGCAAGGAACTATCTCGATCGCTTCGCCCTGTCAATATGTCTGCGAAGTCTCTGCTGCTTTTCCTTCAAAGATGCCCTCTTCTTCCCCCTCACAGCACCGCTGCTCATGACCATCATGAAGGGCTTATTCCTCGCCTTCTCCTTGTTCGTTGAGCTACTCGGTACTCCCTTCTTTTTCTTGCCTTTATTTGAGCCAAATGCCTCCCGATCCTCCCTGCCCTTTTCAATAGACGCCACGCGTGCCGCGTAATCGGCCTTGACCTTCTTCCTTGGTCCCAGGATATCGTTCTCTGAAATGAAATCGCTATCCGCAACGACGTGCTTTTTGTTCGCTTCCAAAGCTGCGAGCTTCCGCTTGGTGACAGTCCCATTCATCTTCTCAATAACGGCGGTGGCGGCTTTGATTTTGAGGTCGTTTATCAAAGCAAAATCGGCTGGGGTGAGTATCTAAAGGATCTCAGCCCGTACTTCGGATGGGACGCGGGGGGAGGGGGCGTTTCTTACCTTCGCGGTCGCAAGCGATGATACCCTCGTTGACGACCGCTCGTGCTGATCAGATCTTGCAAAGCCAGGTTCACCACCGGCCATTTCGTTGTCACTATCACTGATTTCGAATTTATTGGACTCATCTGATTCCACGTTGATCCAACCCGACTCGTCTGAAGAAGAATCCGGGTCGGATTCGATGAACCAATTATCCCACGCCTGTTCGTCCTCAGCTTCCTCCAAATTCTCTGTGCGGAGAAATCTCAGGTGGTCCTCGAGGAGCTAGTGTGGCCATGTACTCAGCGAAAAGATGAATTTCTGGACATCCACAACTTACGACGAGGCCGTCGATGTTGTCTGCTGCCTTCGTGTTGTGACCAAAAGGTTGAGAATGTGCTTCCTTAGTGTGACCCATGCTAGCCTCTTTCCCCTACTAAAGTATCAGTACCAGTCTAATTGAATGTTCTGGACACCAACCCTTTCTCGTCTTTTAAGCATACCAGGGTTGACTTCCCGAAACAGTTGGAGGAGTCCTCTGGCTGTAGCCACCACAGTTTTATCACGGCTTTTCCTATAGGACACGAGATCCCCAAGGAGATCTTCGTTCATAGCCCACGGCTGCCTCCGGCAGATCTCACGGATGGTATTCAGCCCAGCCACAATCACCTCACTACCCACACCTGGGTGGATAAACTCTTGAGCAATTTTCCGAATCACAGGCTCAAGTGCATCTGGTGGCGTTAGCTCATGAACGGACTGGGCGAGTGCGGCTAAAATAGACGGGATACTGAGTTGATGGTGGGTGATATACCTGACCACGTATGTGTAGAATCCGAGTATGCACAACTTGTGCGACCCCATGACGCGCGATAGGAGCTGCATTATGATGATCTTATGATCCAGCGATAGCTTCTTCTCGTAACGGCCCAAGTTTTCGTACAATCTCTCCCCGAAGGTTTGAGGGTCGTGTAAGAGTTGTAATGCAGGGAAGTTCACCAATTGTGAACTCGACTTTTCAGCGCGTTTCTAGGGAGGATTCTTGGTGCATGTAGATGCGAATAACCAGTAAACATACCTTGTTCACCTTTTTTATTTGCCTTTCTAACTTCCTGTTTCCGGAACGAGTTTTCTTGTTTATTTCACGGCGGTGTTGTAACATCTTCAGGCCTGGACCCTACGGTTGGATTATTCAATGAGAGAATGCGGGAATAGGGCGGGAGAGTTGCCTCATCATCGCTGGCCCCTGTTTCGTCGTCGCCCTGGTCGGAACCCAAGAAGAAATGGATTGAGGCGCGTTGGACCTTAACAACAGGGTGAAAACAGGCCAGAGCCATGATCGCGACGGATTTCGCATCATTCCTGTTGAGAAGTTAGGGTAAGACGGAGGGGGGGTGTACGGGGAGACGGACCAGATAGATTTTTGCCATAATTCCTTCGTCAAAACTACGGCCCACATAGCGTCCTGGCCACTTGGTCTAAAATTTGAGTCGGAGGCGGTTTTAGTCTTTCCCTTATCTCCGACGAAGTCGAGGTCCATTCCTCGTTCAACCATTCCAAATAACATGGACTGAATAACCCTATTAAGTTTATGGTTCTTGGCACGAGCGTTTGCAAGTTTCATGTCGGATAAGATGGTTTCCCGTATGAACGTCCGCAAGGAAGTAGACGTCGTCCGGGGAAGCAGGGGGAAGAGGGTCTGCAACAACCTAGATGCACGTCGTCAAAGACGGGAGGGATGAAAGTCGACGGGGAAGTGGGTTACGTTACGGAGGATATGACATTTCTACCCCTCAGCATGGCCAGGTTCTGGACCAAGGACCTGCGAATGTCTGGGGGCAAGATTTGGTAGTTGAGCATGAGCAGGGTGGAAAGTTGGGCTGGGAATTCTGCGGTTTCCTCTGGATAACATTGGACAAGCTAAGGGGTGTGGTTAAAAATGCGCGCGCGGGTTTGGTAAAGGATAGGAGAACCGATACCTGGGTAATGAAGGAGGTGAGTTCGCGGAAATGGTTGGCCTGTTCCTCAGGGTTGAGATGAAAAATCTGACGAATGGTGTTGTAGTGATTCCACTGTTGGAGAAATTCTTCCTTGTACGCTTTAGGGTCCCTCTTTATCAGGTTTTGAAGTTGAGGGAGGTTTGAGGTCAAGAGGATGCCTCTTGGCATTGTAATCTTAGAAGGAGCGAGAGATGAAATTTCGATTACATTTATGCGCACACTAGCTACGGTTAATCCCAGGCGGGTCGACTTGACCGGTCGGACTGAGTCTGACTTATATCCCGCTCAGACTGGTTCCCCCCCGCCGTCGGCCTCTGCCCCGGAGGTTGTCCGAGCCCACGGGTCGCTGTCCGTTGCAGCATTGTCGCCCTGACCTTGGCCGCGACCATGCCCACGGCTACGACCACGACCACGACCACGACCACGACCACGACCACGTCCCCGTCCACGACTACTCGTCTTTCCTTCCTTCCCCCCCTCCTCCTCGTGGCTCCACACATTTTCAGGCTGCCCGTCCTTTTTTCCAGTGTCCCATTCGCGTGCCTCAATCTTTTCCATTTTCCTGCGTGCGCTCTGTTGTCGAACATTGTCGACACCCTGCTGTACCTTGCGTATCCGAGCCTGCATGGCCCTTTCTTCTTCCTCGCTTTTTTTGAAAGCGTCTTCATCCGCTTGCACGTCCTGCAAAATCAACAGTGTCAATCAGACCCAAGATCAGAGTGGATGCGCCACAAACCAATCGACGTTGCTTGATCCTCTCATTGTTCTCTCGGATTCTGGCCATGCGAGCGGCAAGTTCATCGTCGCTCGGTTTCTCCTGCCAGAGGAATGTAGATTTGTTCGGCTAGATGTATGGGAACGATTTTTACCCTAGGATTCGACCCAGTCATGTGCCGGTCTGCATTCACATAGGGTTTCTTCTTTTCCGCCTTCTTTGCTGTGTCAGTTGGACCGTTCTTTGGAGCATGCGCCGGCTGCTCGGAAGGTTCAGGAGCTGGTATCGTGCCGTCGTCCTCAATTGCCAAGTTTTGAATGTCGAGGCCGAGCGAGTTTCCGGGAGCCGGCGTCGAGGCCGCCTCCATGATCGCGGTCAGGAGTTAAAATCGATCTTGACGCTTTTTACCTCTTCTATCTTGACTCTCATCATCCACAACCATGTCCATCGCAAACAAGTTGTCGATTACTGACGTTGACCTTAAAGGTAAACGAGTATTAGTCAGGGTTGACTTCAACGTCCCCATGCAAGATGGCAAAATTACGAATCCCGCAGTAGGTATCCAAGGCCGTTTCAAGTTTCATCGTACTCATCACGAGAGTCAGCGCATCGTTGCAGCCTTGCCCACCATCATACATGCGATAAAAAATGGTTTGACTTATCCATTCTACAGCAGCCCTCTCTCAATCTACTCTCTCCAAAGGTGCCTCCAGGGTTATCCTCATGTCCCACCTCGGGCGTCCAGACGGAGAGGTCGTCTCAAAATACACTCTTGAGCCTGTCTCCGTGGAACTGGGCAAACAGCTCAAGAAGCCCGTTATATTTGTCAAGGATTGCGTTGGACTTGACGTCGAGTCGGCTGTTGATTCCGCCCCAGAATGTTCTGTTATTCTCTTAGAGAACCTCCGGTTCCACATCGAGGAAGAAGGGTCCGCAAAGGATAAGGACGGCAATAAAATCAAAGCCGACCCTATCAAGGTTGCGGAATTTCGCCAGAACCTCACGAAACTTGGTGATATCTACGTGAACGATGCCTTTGGAACCGCTCACCGGGCCCATTCTAGTATGGTTGGAGTAAAACTCCCTCAGCGGGCCTCCGGATTCCTTGTCAAGAAGGAACTCGAGTTCTTCGCCAAGGCGTTGGAGCTCCCCGATCGTCCGTTCCTTGCGATCCTCGGTGGTGCTAAGGTTTCCGATAAGATCCAGTTAATTGATAACATGTTGGATAAGGTCGGAACCCTTTCCTTCTCGAAAGTCCTTCATTTTAACCGAATGGATTACAGGTCAATTCCTTGATCATCTGTGGAGGGATGGCATTTACGTTCAAGAAAACGCTCGAGAACATCTCGGTTAGTATGAGATTGTTGATCACCTTGGCCATGGACTAACCCTTCGCAGATCGGAAACTCCTTGTTCGATGCAGCTGGCTCCGAAAAGGTTGCAGGGCTCGTAGAAAAGGCAAGAAAGAACAATGTCAAGTTGGTCTTCCCAGTTGATTACATTACTGGGGATAAGTTTGACAAGGAAGCCCAAGTACGCTCATTGGACTTTCATTAGTGAATACTCCCGCTGAAATTTTACAGGTCGGGGAGGCGTCGGATTCCGAAGGCATTCCGGACGGTTGGTTAGGATTGGATGTTGGGGGAAAGAGCCGAGAGTTGTTCCGAGATACTGTTTTGGAGGCTAAGACTATTCTATGGAACGGGCAAGTTCCTAGCTCCCTAACCCCCCACTCGCTCACTCGAAATCCCAGCCCACCTGGCGTGTTTGAGTTCCCGGCCTTCGCCGGAGGATCTAAGGCTCTCCTCGATGCCAACATCGAAGCAGCTGAGAGGGGCGCTGTAGTCATTGTTGGGGGTGGAGACACCGCAACAGTTGTCGCACAATACGGCGTAGAAGACAAGCTCAGCCACGTTAGCACCGGTGGGGGTGCTAGCCTCGAGTTGTTAGAAGGAAAGGTGAGTGTTCCCCATTTGTTCATGGACAGCCATCGACGAACCTCCCTGGCCAAGGTCTTGCCTGGCGTTGCTGATTTGAGCGAGAAATGAACCTCGTATCTGACGAGGGTAGATACAAATGTAAGACGTACTCTGTAATGCGCCTTGAGGGCCATCGGAATGTAACTTTGAATTCGTAGTCGTAGACCTGAGCGCTGGAATCAAGCAAGATCAAGCACTGTGATCACGTCGCCCTGGTGTGACCACGTGTCCGATCAAGAGATGGCCAAACCTCGACGACGATCAACCCGTACTTCTCTCAAAACCCTCGAAGAGACTGAGGAAACCACTGAGACCGGCGTTCCAGCTTCAGCGGATATTGGCACTTCCGACGATAGGTGCCCTGCATGCCAAGACGAAGGTGAACAAAGCTCCAACTCAGAACGAGAAAGTTGGGTGAGATGTGACGCCTGCAAGAGCTGGTTCCATTGGAGGTGCGTGGGGCAGCAAGGCGACCTTGAGACCGTGGACAGATGGTAGGGGTCTCTCTTCGCCAACCACTTCATACTTCACCATCTTCAGGTATTGCCAGCCGTGTCTGAGCGAGGATGCTATGCGTTCCATCAGCCATAAGCCGCCCGTTCGGAAATCATCGAGAAAACGAACCACGAGGGATTTGGTCGATCAGCATATGGGTGCTGAGTCTAAGTCCAGCAAGTGGCTCAGGATGCTAGAAGGAAAGCCAATACTCAAGGAGTCTTTCAAACGAATGAAGGGTGAGGATGTTTGCCTTGCCTGGCTAGAACAAGACCCGCATGCGATGGAGGAACCGATCATCGTCGAGACACCAGAGGGACTTGGAATGAAGATGCCACCTGAAGAGCTGACCGTCGCAGACATCTCGAAGATCCTTGGAGAGGCAACACCAATAGAGGTGATAGGTCTGACTCTTGTCTCCTACCGCATTGTTCCCGTGCATAATCGTGCCTCGTATTGCAGATGTATCTACCCAATCGAATTCCCCCGGTTGGACAATTGGAAAATGGGCGGGATATTTCTCGACCGAGCCTACTTCTCGTGACAGAGTTCGGAATGTGATTTCATTGGAAATTTCGGGCACCGCGCTTGGGGACCAGGTGGTTCCGCCTAGACTTGTTCGGGACTTGGATTGGGTAGAGAACCACTGGCCACACTCGAAAAAAGGGAAAGGGAACCTATGGCCCAAGGTACAGCTCTACTGCCTCATGGGTGTCGGCGGTGCTTGGACGGTGAGTTTATGCGGTAAATCCTGCGAGCTGTCTTGATGATGTTACATCTTTAGGATTGGCATATCGACTTCGCGGGTTCTTCAGTTTATTATCACATCCTTTGGGGGAGAAAGGTGATTTTCCTGTTTAGGTTTTACTCGCACTGACCTTATACGACCGTCCTTTAAGACTTTTTTTTTTGCCCCCCCCACACCTGAAAATCTTGCTGCTTACGAAAAGTGGTCGGGGAGTGAAATACAAACGACCACATGGCTCGGTGATCTGGTGGATAAGGTCTACAAGGTCGATTTGGTTCAAGGAAATACCATGATCATCCCTACGGGGTGGATTCACGCCGTCGTAAGTTGGCACTCTCAACGCAGTTGATCAGGTGGTGTAACTATCTGTTACCAAGTATACTCCGGTTGATACCCTCGTCTTTGGGGGTAATTTCCTCCATTCTCTCAATGTTGTTACTCGTGAGTAACCCCCTGATACTCGCATTTTACCATTCTGACTTTTTGGTGGTGTGGCATCCCCGGGCAGAAATACGGGTAAAGGATATCGAAATAGCAACCAACGTCCCAAAGAAGTTTCGTTTCCCGCTCTTCACAAAGTGGGTGGTCAATTCTCTCCAGAAGAAGGGCAGTTGATGTGTATCCTTCCTAGATTATGCTGGTATGTGGGCGAAAGCTATCTACGAGATCTGAAAGCGAGGGAGGAGCTATCGCCCCGCATCCTAGAATCAATTCTATCTCTGGCAAACTTCCTTGTCAGTGAGTCCAGGATCATCGAACGTGGGTCGGAGGCGGCAAAGAAAGAGAGCAAGGAAAACGTTCCGGGGGAGAAGGTGAAGGATGCCCCTGCGATAGCGAGGGAACTGAGATGGAGAGTCAAACACGCACTGGGTTATACGAGTGATACTGAGGGCGACCACACCCACGATGACCGGTTCGGGGGGGTTATACGGACGCCAGCCGCGGTGTTCAAGAATTTTGTCCCGAAAAAGTGGGACAGAGTTGTAGATGAAGATGCAGGGGAGGAGGTCACCAAGATTCGGGCTTTGCGACCGGACTCTTTGGATGGGTGGGTTACAACCTGGACGGACGGATGGCAGGATGATAGGGCAGGAGAAGCTGAGGTCTCGAAGCGCCGCAAGGTTATTTTTAGGGTTCGAAAGACAGAGAGTGGGATTGAAAGGCAGAGGATTGAGAGAACGATTGAAGACTGGAGCTGGTCAGATTATTAGAGTCGGCTGTTATTCTATGCTCGTTTGCGCCATGTTCCAATAAGTTCTCACGCTTGCTCACCGCCTTCGCATTACTAGATTCAGTTACCGTGTCTCATGTCTCAGAACACTAACGACCCTCTTCCTCGTCGGTGTCTTTTTGAGCGTTACCTTCTCATTTGGGTTTGCTGATGATCCTAACAGCTCGAAGAACGACCCCAGTCCACCAATATGATCCAACCGCCGTAATCGACTCCTTTTCTACGTTGAAGTTGGATGGGGTCATCCCACCAGAGCCCGAAAGTCTATCCAAATATACGGATCCTACTCTGCGCGTAGGAACGTCTATGTCGACACAGTCAGACCATCGTGGCCCCTCATTGCCGGTCTCTCCCAGTCAAGGGATTCCAAGTCGTTCACCGCCTTCCCAGGATTCCGTTTATCCAAACCCACCATACGATGACTCTGTCAGCTATCATAGCGGCTATGAGTCTCGTACAAACGATGATCAATTTGGTGCACACGCTGCCCACCAATACTGGAATGATCCCGTGGCTTATACTTCCGCCTCATACAGCCCCACTGACCCCCCGTCCCAATATCACCAGTCCCTACATTCTCAGGCATATTTTCAGCCACGTGAGTTTCTAAAAGAAACACTCGTTCACTCCTTCTAATACACTTACAGCCGAGTACAGCAATTTCTATTCCGCGGCTTCCGATGTCCTTGGCATGGCTCCTCCCCCAGGTCAACCACAGCTCGGAACACCATCTGACTCGTACCAAGTTGCTTCTTCGTACCACCTTGCCGATGCTCACAATCCGGTACTTCCTCCACCCGGACGCTCTACAACCTACCCAATTCCTGGAGAACATGCTGCGGACTATCACAGCGGCTATTTCCAATCCAGCGACACCGCTTCCATCACGGCCCCTTCGATTAACTTAGCGGTGGACGATATCGAGATGCGACCGCGATCTGACAGGATAAATACCGGCACCTCGGTTTCTCCGAGGACGACCAAGACGAAGGCGGTGGATCTGAGCGCACCTCCGTACACCAAGGAATACATCGATCAGTATCGTATGCGAATCAAAGATGACCCCGATCCCGAAGCCCATTTTCTTTACGCCAAGTACCTCATCGATGCTGCTAAAAAGATTGGTGCGAACGCAAAAGATCAACGCTCGGTCAAGAAGTACCGCGATTTACTGGTTCAGGAGTCGTTAAAGGTCATTCGTCGCTTAGCCACTCAGGGCGAAGCCTACGACGAAGCACAGTTCTTCTTGGCAAATTGCTATGGGACCGGGATGCTGGGGTTGCAAGTGGATCACGAGCGCGCATATCATCTATATCTGCAAGCAGCCAAGCAAAACCATCCCGCTGCCTGTTACCGGGTTGCGGTCTGTAACGAAATCGGGGCCGGGACTAAGAAAGAACCAGACAGGGCATCCGCATTCTACCGGAAGGCTGCTTCGTTAGGTGATACGGCAGCCATGTACAAGCTCGGCGTCATCCTCCTTCACGGAACTTTAGCGGGACCCAAGAACCCTCGGGAGGCGATTGGGTGGTTACAGCGAGCAGCTGAACAAGCGGATGAAGAAAATCCTCACGCCCTACACGAGCTGGCCCTTTTGTACGCAAACCCCGGTTCGCAGGTTGTACCGTTTGATCCCGCATACGCCAGGGAGCTATTTACCAGGGCGGGACATCTTGGATATACCCATTCGCAATTCAAGCTGGGACAATGCTATGAGTATGGGAGCCTTACTTGTCCGATAGACCCTAGGCGATCAATAGCCTGGTACACAAAAGCTGCAGAGAAGGGTCACGGTGAAGCCGAGTTGGCTTTAAGCGGCTGGTACCTGACAGGGAGCGAGGGCGTATTGAAACAGAGCGACTCGGAAGCATATCTCTGGGCGAGGAGGGCAGCAAACCGTGGCCTCAGCAAGGCTGAATATGCTGTGGGCTATTACGCTGAGGTGGGTATTGGTGTTAAGCAAGACGTGGAATTCGCGAAACGATGGTACATGCGTTCTGCAGGTACGGGTTTTCGCTCCCGGCCCAAGTTGATTAATAAGTTTTTCGCCGATTAACAGCTCAAGGGAACAAAAGGGCGATGAACCGGCTAACGGAGATGAAGAGGGCAGGAAACAAAAGGATGAACATGACGCGTCCTTCAAGGGAACAGGCGAAGGACGAATGCATAATCTGTTGAGAGGCGTGACCAGAGTGAGTAGGGCTAGAAGTATGCATATCCGCTTCGAAAGGGTTCCAGTAATCGAGATTGCTCCTCAATGTCTGAGAAGCTTCTACGTACCATACGCCGGTGAAACTCAAGACTAGGCAAAAAGGTGACACTGTCGCCCAGTGGACTCGAAGTAGATGGGGTTGCAATCCCTCCCGAATCCCGACGCTTGGTAGATTGGGTTGTTTTTGAGTGAAAAGGTCAGAGATATGATTCCAGATGCGCGGCTTGGAGATAATATCCACGAACCGACGGAACGGATGGGGTCCTGACAGTCCCCTAAAAAGTCTCTGGATATTCGTATCTACGCGGCGCAGCCTTCACCCAGTGATCGAGTAATAAATAACAGGTTCCTAATAAACCACTAACTACTATGCCCCCCAACGCAGATGTACGCCCCCTCCCATCCTCGACGTTGACTTCGTCTTCGTTAAGTCTACCTTAGCAATCTCTCCTTGGCTACGTGGATCATTCACAGTGCAACTGCCTGAACGAGTCTGCAGGCCATACACTCAAATCGATCATGCAATCGCATAAGGAACCAGGATCCTATCTTCTCAGCGACGTAGATGAACAACTACTACTAAATGTCTCCGTCAGTCTTGTTCTTTGCTGTGTGCGAGAACCATCATAAGCCATTCCCCACAGTTCCACCAGATGGTCAGAATAAAAGCTCTGAGGGTACACAGTCACAAATCATCCCAAGGACCATTGATCGTAAACATCCTCGTTAACCGACCATCAATTGGGTTCGAAGACGTGCAAGATGCCCAGGAATCTGAGATAGCCCAAATGGTTCGATTGTCTGAAGAGGACGTTAGAGTTGGAAAACAAATTCCCCTACGCTTTGTGCGGTTCCAGTCTGTGAATAGCGTGCATGTAAGCATATTCAACACAAGATGGATGCAGTGGATCAGACTTATAGTTCTCACAACAGTTGTTTATCAAATCCAATCAGGGTGGGTCGGACGAAACTCGTATTGATGAACTGGACTTCTTTGGGAGTCTCGCACAGTCGTATGGAAACCGACCTGTTTCAAATGTTTTTCCAAGCACTCAGTGATGATTACACAGCGCGACTCGTGACCTCAGCGGCTTGCAAAAACAAGAAGAATTGTAGCCAGGAAAAGTGCGTAGTCGACAGGACAACCGAAGTCAATTCTGAGCTTGGCGCTGGGTCACGTGTATAGTAGCACTTGTGTAAAGTAACTAAAGACAATAGTAACTTTGAAGTTGGGACTATCGACCACACACATGGTTCAATTATTTCCATTCGCTTCCTTCACGGGTGAGATCCTTGGTGTTCACCCGGTATGCCTCTTCTGACTTCATATCCAGCAAGGGTACTCGACAGAAAAATCAAATTCATCTCGCAAATTGCATACCTCATATCTCGGAAGAATACAGGGACTGGAGATCCGCCTGGCCTAAACGCTATCCCATCGGCATTGAACTCTGAGCTTCTAGATGTCGCTGTGGGTCTCGCTTGCAGTTCTATGGTTATTCTCCACCGAGAGACCCTTCTCTTATTCAGCAAAACCACATTCGAGGTGCAAAGTACCTTTCTATATCACTCCGATCGTAACTCATAGACTTGATTCAGGTGGCTATGATCACGGCGCCGCTCATGGTTGTTGATTGGCTTAATAATTGGCCAATTGGATTGAAGCTGAACAGGGAGCTTAGCAAATTCTGCTCTCAGACATTCTTGGTCCTTATTTCTTCCTGGAACTGTATGTGAATTATTGTATAATCTACGAGGTTATGGTGATATTCTCCCAGACTGGCTCCCAAGTATTTTGGAGGTAGCACTCTATGGGTTTGCATATCTTGGCCTCCTTGGAGCTTTGACACTGGTGGCATTTACTGCAGATGTTACTCAGGTGGCAACTCTGCATTTACACATGTGTCATGTCATTGTTACCACTGCAGTTCATGGTTTGAGGCTTTCCACCTCTACTCTTTGGAATCTATTTCAGGGTATAGTGATCTTGTGCACTGGATAAATATATATACTTATACCTTAGTTAGGGAAGTGCTATAACCAATTATGCAACCGGAATGACAAGTGGTACTATGAGATGGATCACCTTGTTCTTGGGACAATCTTTTTTACTCTGGCAACCTTTCTACTGCCAACTATATTTATCTATCAGGCATTCTTCTCTATCATTGATAACTTTATACACACATCCCTTAGTACCTTCCAGAGATATTGTTGTATATCCCTATAGTGTGTTAGGATTGGAGCAATTACAACATAGTCCAATGTTTTCCAGTCAGATCCTGACATCCTCATTTTCTGGAACTCCAGAAAACTTTAGACTCTGCCCTAGACTTTCCTTATTCCACCTCCTTTGGAATTATTGTAGGACATTGTGGGGGAGAAAATTAAGTTGTATTGATGAGATCAACACTACTATATGCCAGACTCCTTATGTTTTCCCAATCCTATGTTATCCCATACTACTTCTGTTCTGTTGATGATTATATCAGACTCCAAGTAGATTGTCATGAATATTTACCTTAAAAGCACAAATTATTCAAGTTTGCCAAGATATTCATGACATCAAAAGGAGAGCTCAAGCTAATGTATTAACTAAGGAACTTAATACAAGAAACATAAGCAAGGTTGATGATCACTACATAAGTGTCAAGGATGATCTACATGAAAGACACTTAGAGGACAATAAATCATCAACCCATCCTCAAACTTGCACTCTGAACATCCCAACACATCATACTCCTCATCAGGAGGCAACCAAATTAGATCCTTCCACTTCTGCATTGACACCTCCTTCAGGCAAGTTGACAGAAGGTCTAGAGTGTGATACTCCTCCATATCCTTCAATAAGTTTAGCAACTGCATCTTGCATTGCTATTTCTTAGACAAGGGATGGGCACATTGTCCAAGAGGGTTGTGATGTTGCCCTTTGTGCTTCTGTGAAGAAGAAGGGAGGGGATGATGAACCTGAGGAGGAGGACTAGGGGATAAGTCCTGGACAGGAGGAAGTGGAGTGGGGTAATCCAGCACCTCCCTCAGAGACCTTATACTAAGGGGAAATGGGGGAGTATTGCTGGAAGGGGGGGTAGGAAGTTGATGGGGGGGGGGAGGATGACAAACACTGTGAACAACAAGCATGATTCACCAATAACTGAAAATCCCTCAAAAGAGGAAACCAATGATAATTGACAAAATGCTGAAAGGAATTTTGAAGGCCAAGAAAATATACTAACTGAATTCCTTGTTGAAGGCCTATGTCTTCAACATCCTTCTGCAAGCCCACCATATTGAATCTACTCTGCTCAATAGGATTAAAGATTTGACTGTCCACCAAATCCAAATGCTGCTAAGTGGCAGGCCACCCAGAGTTTAGGTTGAAGACCAAACTTATCCTATATTCTAACTCAGACAACCAAGAGGTCATCTGAGCATTCTTCCTATCCAATTGAAAAATCATGTCCCAGTGTGGATCAATAAAGATGTCTCTGTCCTTATCAACCTGAACCTAAAAGCTACTTTAGTCAAGGTCACAAACACCTATGAAGAAACCAACTTACAGTATTATATAGGGGAGGGAGATGTCAAACTTCACAACAATAGTATAAGTGAAGGTGGACATAATTATAGCTGAATAGAAACATTGGAGGAGGTTGACACCCTTGACATCTCCCTTCCTTACAACACTGAGTTGGTTTCTTCATTATGGTTTTGGTGATGATTTTAATCAACTTTTTAGGTTTAGGTTGATTGGGAGGGGAATGTTCTCCTTGACCCTCAGTGGGACATGATAACCTCCCTTGAGAATCAGAATGCTGGACTTGCCTCTTGTTTAGTGGAGGTTGAGTATTGTTTAAGTCATGTAAATGATTTAAACCATGGTTTGCCTGTTACCCAACAGCAGTTGGACATATTGACTGCTCATCTCCTTAGTCCTTCATTTCAAGAAGGACTTGATTTGCATCAGATGAAAAGGGATTTGGAGGAGATTAGGATGAGTCATGGTGTGCTGTCAGTTGATTTCCTTGCTATGAGTTCATCCTTTAATCATTTTGTTTCTGGCCACTGGCATCCTCTTCTTTATGATTTTCAGTTACTTATGTTACAAGTGTAAGTTTGAGGATGGGATGATGGTATATTGTGGCCTGGGTGAGGGTTATGACAAAAAGGTTATGTTGTGATGGTGCTATATGAAAGCAGAATAATTAAAGAATAGCACTATCAATATAAAAATAGAAAAAGGATTACTCATCCAACATAAGCCTCCTTAGTCAGCAAGTGGGGCTACTGACTGATTGTTCCCATGGTCTGGGCTGGTGAGCAAGAAGTCATGGGTAAGTAAACAATAATTGGTGAAAAAGGGTCTTGGGTAAGATACCATAAAAGTGTTGAAGTTACTGCAGATGGGGGAAAAGAACTAAGAGGCAAGAGACACCCTCTACAGGTATATATAAGGTAGGGGGGGTAATGATTCTGTTAACATCAGGTGACTGTGACTGAGTGTGACCTGACTCACAAATCTTGGTATTCTGACAAAAAACTCAAATTGGGGGGTAGTTCCCATGAAATGATGAAAATTATAATCTGCATTGTAGGCAGGCAAACATAGGAACAAAGAGTGAAAGAATGAATCACAAACAACCAATGCTCAGTGCCTCAAGGTCTGACTTCCAACTGGGAGGAAGTGTGCAATGGCTGTAGTACTTCCTGCCCATGCCACTTGCACAGTTACAGTGTGTCCTGAATGCAGACTTGGCAGCAATGAAACTAGGTTTATTGGAAAGGAAGCAACAGGAATAGCAGTCAATGCAACTACCAGGTTCCACCTTGAGTTTGATGACAAGGCAACATTCTGTATTCTTGATATGCTGGTAGTTCATAGAGAGAGTTTTATGGGTGACCTGTGTCTTGAGCCATGCTAATATCATTATTGAGCTTTTTTGGGGAGTCAGTAGGAGTCACTGAACACTGGGGTCTTGGTCTCATCATCCTTAATGTTTACCACCACAGATGGTATTGAAAAGTAGATAGAGATATTCTACTGCCATGACACTCTGAGCTCAAACTTTCCACATGTTTATAGGATCAACTGCAGAAGGTTAATAGAATCATTACCCCCCTACCTTACTATCTGGAGTGTGGGAAAGAGTCATGTGATGTGAAAGAATTACCTAAAAAGGAAATATTGATTATGTAATCTCTTTGCCAGCCTCTACTGCAGAAATGTACTTGGCCTCTGGTAGACAAAGCTACCATAGTCTGAAGTTTGCTGCTCCAGCTGACTGCCCCAGTGCCCAACTTAACTAAGTACCCTCCATAGACTTCCCATTATCAGAGTTCCTCCCATGGTCTGCATCAGAGTAGGTGAGGAACAAGTCCTGGTTCCTGTCAACTGTGGGTCCATATGTCAGCTTGAGGTCCAGGGTGCCCTTGAGATATCTGAAGATATGCTTGACAGCCTTCCAGTGGATGGGTCCAGGATGTACTGCTTCTGAGAGAGGGAGATGGTCCTGAAGGGTCTGTCCCTATCAATTATGAAGCCAGGAAGCTGGGTAGTGGGGCCAAGATCCCTGAGCTTGAAGTTGGTGGAGAGCTCCTTGATGAAGCCAGTGATGGCAGACTGGGACTTGCAGATAATGATCCTGAAGCTGTCCCTGATGAAGACAGACAGAAGATTGCCAAGGTCTTCAAAGCCTTCAGGGAGCTGCATGTAGATCTCCTCCAGGACACCATTGAGGTAGGGGCTTAGTGATGGAGGCAA
>MU117964.1:574921-634276 GCA_014904855.1 Thelephora ganbajun | reverse complement strand
CCATGTATCCTAACTACAAAATACCAGCCGGCCTTGATCTCACGATCTGTAGTGTACCATGTGTACTTATTCCGGGATATCAAATATGTGATTTAAAAAAAAAAAAAAAGTGTCTCTTTGCACCCCCTACTTAGGCGTCGATTGTGTGAGAACGAGGTGATTTTGACATGACGCGCCTCGTATGAAAAGAGCCATTTGATGAAGAGAATTGTGTTCGTGTTCGAGGTGCGTATAATTGCTCGGACTCCAGCATCTTCTGTGCTCCCATTCTGACTCTCGCCCTGACTACCCATAACACCAGATACTATATATCCATTGTAGAAGGATACCAGTAGTCGAGTTTCGTACTGCTCATGACCGACTGAGCCGTTGGGGTCCCTACAGCCTCCTTAAAAGTCTTCAAATACTCATTTATTCACGTCCACAAGCGGTTGTAGCCCTAGGGACAGTCACCCATTATTACATAGAGTTAGAAGGTCAAGAAAAAGTCAAATGAGCATGATAACAATAAAAGAAAGCAGAAATAAAAAAACATTTCAGAGATCATCGTCGCCAAAGTCAATCTCAACCTTCTCTCCTGGATTAAATGCAGGAAGGCCTGGGGAAAACTGATTAGCGTGCATTTGAGAGAGACCAGAATGTATTTACCTCTGTAAGGGCAACCCGAGCACCTAAATGCGTCGCCCAAGTAGCAGCTTCCACAGCTACTGGTAGCCTTAGTCGTCGACTCAGCAACCTTCTTCAGCCTCTCCCTCTCCTTGTCGACTCCATTTGTCGGATCAATCTCAACGACACCATCCGCGTCGAGCAGCACCACCTTGAGCTTTTTCGCAAGCTCAGCCTGTTCGGCCTCTTCTTCAGCATTCTCAAGTTCTGCCAATCCGCAGGTACATCCCTTGCACGCCTTCTTCCTTCGGGGCGACGAGGAGGAAGTCACCGGATCACATGTTGCGGGCCTTTCGCGATCAGCGGGTGTGAGCAGAGCCTCTGCGTCGATCGAGGGGGTGGATGGGGAGACGAGTGTCCATAAGGCTTGCTTTGTAGCCTTATTTCCGGAGTCCTGGGAATTAAGCTTCGCTCGTCGAGGAAGGGGCATGGAGATGATTTCAGCCTCGGTTCCGTTGGAAGTGGTAGTGATGGCCTTTTTAGTTTTGAGAGAGTATGACCGAATGGGCTTCTGAGCGACGATGGTAATCCCAGAGGACGAAGGAGTGGTACTGAGAATACCAAACCCGAGTAAAGCGAGTTCATCCGGGAGGGCTGACCCCGAGGGTGTGTTGAGGATGTAGAGCTTTCCCAGTGGCGACAGACCATCGAGGATTTGGGTAGCGAGAGAGTTCAATCGAGATCCAAGCGTTTCGTAGTCGGACGTGGAGAGAACAACGTGGACGGATGAAAACTTGTCCTTGGTTACAGAGGTAGCTATGTGTAAGAGGTTTAGGTCGGAGTCCGCCCCCCTCCGTCTCCCCGGTGGGGAGCGAGGTAAAGTAACTTACCTCCATCCAAAATCCGATCTACCATCTGCTTCTCGACCTCGCTCACACTCGCGGAATCCTCTTCCAACTCGCTGATCAAACCCGGGTACGTCCCATCTAGCGCGGTCGAAGGGGATCCGATGGCCAATGCAGGTCCCGGGGTGCCAACCACAGATTGCTTCTGCAGTTGCGGAGTTGTCGGAAGGTCTTGGACGAGTCCAACAGCTACTGGAGACATTCTTGCGCGTGAAGGAGCTTGAGTCAAAGGGAACCGTGAGTGGGTGGTGGTCAGGTTAAAAAAGCGTCGGGGTTTCGCCCTGACTCAGCCGCTTTTTCTGATCACGATCACACTGTGGGACACACACCCACTTTGGGAAAGAGAAGCAAACAAATTACTAAAAAAAAGTATACTCTATCTACATCCTGGCTGGTGAATCCAAGAGTAGTACAAAAAGCCACACTAGAAACGCATCCCCTCAGTCGCTGGCCGAATCGTCATCAGCGATGAACGGTCTTCAGGAACAATAGATTGTCAGCTTATGGTTTCCTCGCGAGGCGATGGCGACATGCTGACTCACGCATACTCGTAATCGTTCCTGATAACGTTCGAAACCCACTCCTCATCGATCTCCTGCGTTGGGAATCCCGCACCCCCAGCTAGACTCAGCACAACAGGGAGTAAGACCAGACCATGCAGAGCGCCAGAGATGATCAGTGTCAGCCACATCCGGAAATAGTACACCTATGGGTCGTCAGCGATGAACTCGGGAGAAATTTCTGGAAGCTCACCTCCAAGAGCTTCGACCTCGTCAGAGCAAGAACGCTCATCCCGATTAATTTGGTGAACGTGATTCCGGAGAGTACCTGAACAGTTATCAAATCAGATTAAAGGGACCTCGAACGCGTCTACTAGAAACAACTCACTGAAGGTCCCACGTCAACCAAAGCAATTCCCATTCTCTCATCCCTCTCCTTCTGTCCCGAAGGATGATCGACCGGCAGGCCGGATCCTATATTCATGAAAGCCCTTGCAACATGCGCACAAAACTCCACAGCAATTCCCAACGAAATAACCAAATTCACCAAACTGACCGCATTGAGGTTGATCCCCCAAACACCCATTACCCCCATGACGGAGACAATCGTCAGGCCAACGACACCCGTTACGATCAATCCCGTCCTCCAAGACCCCAGCAGTAAAGCCGTGACCATCAACACGGAGGCAAGTCCAAGCCCAAGGAGTTCTTTGGTGATTCCGATGATGCGGAGGTATTGATCAAAGTAGACGTAGTGAATGGAATAGGGGAATATAGGGGTTCCAGTCTTCGCAGAAAGGTCCTCTGAAATTCGTCGAGCTGCCTCCATCGAGTGTATGAAATCCGCTTGGGTGCGTAACGGGGAGTGGAAGGTTCTAAAATGTGATGCCTCAACTCCGCTACCATCTTCCTTCAAAGCCAAGGCGGCTCCGTATGAAGTTCGTCCAGCGAGCGGGCAGTCTTCGGTCGTTGGCGAGGCTAACCACTGTTGCAGGTACTTCATGAACTCTTCTCCTTCAGGGAGTCCGTTCATGGTGATGTTCCACGTGGGTTCCCTATCCTTGAAACAAGGCTGGCAAAGCCTTTCCGGGTCCGTAGGACGGCAAAACACGGTTGGATTGCGCTTGCGCACGCGACAGCAATATTCCTTTGACGGATCCAGCCAATGAAGGTAATCATCAATCCATGAGGCGGTGGGCTCGGCAATGAACGACGAGTTCCTGCGTTGTTGTCGCTCCGATTCCAGTACATTTGCCAAGGAGAAGTCTTCGCAAGTCGTGAAACGGCCGCACAATTGTTGTTGACCCGCACGAACCGCCACGTCTATGTCTCGGGATACGAAATAGACTGGAGGGCCAATGTCTAGGTATTTCTCTAAATCCTCGAAATACTTGACGAGGTATGATTCTGATGGTAATGCAAGCTTCTGATCTGTGAATCGGTAGATTAAGTCGTGGATTTCAGGAAAGGCAACGCAATCACTATACCAAGACCAAGCTGTATGTGTTGGATGGAAATCACGGAAGGAACAAATATCCCCAAGAATCCGACCAGGACAAACCCCTTCACGAACGGCTTCGAAAGCCAAGGAACGTATCGCCTCCGAATGAATTTGGCAACCGGTCCCAGTCCGCTTGACTGAGGAACATCGTGTAGCATGATCCTCGGGGGGAACCTCAAACACGGGAAGCAATCGACTCGGTTGTCCTAGACTTCTGGTCAGTTCCACCTCGAACGGCAAGACAACACCGAAGCCCACCTCAACTCGGCGTAGGTCCAGGGCTAAAGCGCTCACGAATACCGTCACTTGTAAAAACGCGTTCAACAACACGCTCCCCGCAGCGTACAAGGCAAAGTTTCGAACAGCAGGCATAGGGACCAATGCTCCCAACGCGAAAGCGACAGTCTCCGTGATGGTGCTTAGCAGAATGGAAGGTCCCATCTTTGCCAAAGTCCTCGCAACACGCTCTTCCGCCGAGAAATACGTCGGCACAGATCCGGTATCTGACTCCTCGTTCGTAGATTCGACCTGGGCACGTTGAACGGTGGATGTGGGGGATATCGCTGAGAATCCTAGCGCGTTCGGGCCGTGCATTTGATTCTGGCGATCCAGTTCGTGGACGAGGATGAAGACGTTATCGACTCCGACGGCCAACACGAGGAAGGGTATGACCTCTGCGATGATGAGTGTGACCTTGACTCCAATTGCGGAGAAGAAACCGACGGAGGAGGCAACGGAAACAATCACGAGCGAGATACCGAATAACCCGAGGACAACCTTGGAACGAGTAAACAGTCCTCGGGGCAACCGTGGGAGTAACGATGGTACATTCCTCGAATCGATTGAATGAGTGGACGAAGAGACGCTTGACCCGGTGAGCAGCTTGGGCAGGTTCACAGCCCATCGCTTCAGTGCGGTGAAGAGCCCGTCCTCATCTCTGACGGCACCTCCATTTCCCAGAGTTAAAGAGACGTAGAAGAACATGGCCAAGTAAGACAGGATGACGATCCTAACATCCATATTGGCGCTCCTGTTCAACTCTTCTTCGAGCGAAACACCAGTGGAGAAGGTATACTTGAGACCGGCTTCCAGTGCTGGTCCTTGCATATCCAACAAGTACTTCCTGAGCGTGCGTTCCCACTCCATCGCCCTCTCCTGGATTCCCGTATCCAAGGAATCGGATACAACATAATTCACAACCAACGCTTTAGCATCCAGGAACCGAGAGGCATTTTCCGGATCAAGTGGAACGCTACCCAACACGTACTGCGGCATGAGTGGTTGCTGGAAGTCGGGTAAACATTCCGCGGGGGCGTTTGCGCAGTCGACAAATCGCTCGGCCCAAGTGTCCGGGTCGTATTGGTCAATGTCATTTTCAAACCACGCCATGACAGACTGCACCACGCAGGCGCCATCGGGTCCCGCAGGCTTGAAACAGACGTCTTCGAGGGTATAACCGTTTGGTACGGATTCTAGGGCACGGATATCTTTCTCAACGCCTGCCCAGAACTTGAGATGGTCCCAGGATAGGACTGGTTCCTTCTCTGAAGAAGGTGAAGTGGAGGTGATGAAAATTTGTTGAGTTCGATAGAAAGGTCCGAAGTGTTCATCGAAGTACTCCTTCTGAATTTTACTTTCAGAATTGGGAGCGACCCAGAGGCGAACTGGATCCTTCTCGACTTCAAAGTTCTTCCATCCGATGTTTAGTAAACCGACGGCGGTGAAGACGAGTGCGAGGGTGAGGTAGGGTTTCTCGGAAGCGAAGAGACCAAGGCGGAAGAAAGATCTGCGTAGGAAGTTGTTTAGTCGATAATGCCTTGGCTGAACCGTATCGATTGGATCCAGCAAGGAAGCACCACGACCGAGGTGACGAGACTCCGACTGTGACCTGACTGAATCGCCATCGACATATTGTAGCGAGGACGCGCCGACAAGGCCTCGATTGCGCGATCTCGGTGAGAGAGGTGTCTGTTCCGAAGCGGCGTCGGTGGCAAGTGCGACACGCTCGTACTTGCGGTCTTTCCCACAACGCGTCTTTCGGAATATGAGCGTTCCCAAAAAACCAGCAACAACGAGCCCATATATGAGTGTTAGTGAAAATGTGAGACATGAGATGGGCCCAATACAGCATGCGGAAGCAGCGTCGGGAGGAGGGAGGAGAGGGAGGATTGTACAGACATCCGGACAGTCGATACAAGTGCACCTGCTTGACAGGTCATGGTCGAAGCAATTCCGTGGTTCGGGGTCGAATATCGCGAGCTGTGGAGGATGTGTGGTGGGGAAATCGATTTGGAACGGGCTCCCGACGGGCTTTTCATCTCCAAGGTACTTGAAGAAGCCGGTATAATTCTTCGCACCTCCGCCAATCATGTCCATCGCGTATCCGTTGGTCGCGCCGAATTTGATATCCTTGCAGCTATCGAAGAATGCACGTCCAAAGTCAGAGCCGACGTGGAAATCGACAGACTTGACACCCGTTTGACCGGTGCTTGTATTCTGGGTCGATGTCACTTGAACGAATGTCCCTTGATTGGGATGGCAAGTGAATGCACAAAATAAATCCCGGAAGTTATTCTTGCACGCCGGACAGGAAGCAATCATGAGCTCCGCTCGTGCGATATTGTCGCGTAGTGTCTTAACTTGGGCCGATGTGCAACACACTGGTGTGTCAACATACTGTGGCCCACAAATATCCACTAGCATCTCGCGTGCGGCGTCATCCTCCGACTATCGAATCATAAGCTCAAAAACATTGTATAAGCAGCTAGACACGCACGTCCTCCGGTGGTCCGTCGTACGGACAGGGTAGAGTAGCCCCGAACCATCCTTTGGTTCCACACGATCCACGCATCGCACATACTCCGGCCGTTTGTGACCTCGATGTTGTTGCCATCGTAGCTTTGAGTCGCTGCGAACAGTGTAATAGACACTAGAGCCTTCAGAGTCGAGCGTCGCAGCGATTCGTCGCGGGTGTCGTCCGCTGTAGGGGTGGTAGAAGCGAGGTATTGGATGCGTGGGATTGGGAATAGTGTCACTCCTTGGTTCAGATCGAGGCGGATGGCAGCGTTTCCCACGACCGCTCACGTTCTCTATATCGGCGACCAAGGGGCCCCAGCCACTGAAGCATTCTCGGGCACCACGAAGCGCACCCGCAAACGTGGCGGCGCGAGAAAACGCATCCTATTTCTCCAGTCGCAACTGGATGATCGACAGTTCTATCTTCCTTTCCCATATCCCGTGAAATTGTCATCCTTGGATTTACATGGGAGAACTTCCTCGTGAATTCTTGTGGACTGGACTTGGTGAAACCAGCCTTCTGCTACAACATGCTTTCGCAGACGATTCTGACTCTCAGAGGCTGGCGGCATGCGACCACTAGTTTCGTCACTTATACGATAATATTTCTAATACAAAAATACCTGCAACTGACGGAAATGGTCGAGTTCTCTGCCCTTCGACTTCAGGTTCTGTGGTCGCATCGGGGCTGGTGATCCTGGTCAACGCTAGTTACCTACTTTTGGTTCCCGGCGCCCAGTGTGGCTGTATATGCCCACTACCAGTACACTCCAGTCTGTCAGCCCCGATCCTGAGGGAGATTGTGCATTCTTCGTAGATTGAAGACCCCCTATCCATGCCATACACTACTTATAGCAGTGCTAGCAGCATGGGATGGGTCTACAGACGTCTAAGACTTCTATCATTGGCGCTTCCTTGGCCTCTCCTCGATCTTTGACCTTCAACGACAAAAACACGTCTAATTCGCTGGATACTATCCTCTACTCTACTTTAGTCGTCAAAGATCCCACTCAACTTCCTGACGCATCACGTGTGATCACATGAAACAAGATTCAAGCTCACTGCAGAGAAAAAAGCCCCTGTTGACCGAAAGGTATATAAAACCTGGGGTCTGCTGCCCTTTCCCCCCAGTCGGGACGTAGGTTACCAGTGGCTACTGTCATGACACCAATCTCTCTCGTATTCGCCTCGGCCAATGGTAGGGCGTACTTGGCTCTGCATGGTCCGTCGAGGCATGCATTGTGGCGAACCGCACAGGATATAGGTGATCTCTCCTGGGTGCCCAGGACGCCGACCGGGAGCACCGCGGCCCCAAGGCCTCAAGGCCTCAAGCCCAGCCTCAAACGGCGAGTACGATCCCCCGTGGACCGCTAGGGAGCCACGAGGTGAGGTTGGTGTCAGTAGTCACGCGGTGGCCTATGTCTTTCCGACGAACGGCACAAACCCTCGGATCGACGGGGAGTTATGGCGATTTTCGCTGGGGTAACCAGCGATCGTCTTCCTGCGCCCGGGTTAGAACCGTCGATCCTCCCCTGAGAGGGGCAGAGTAAGTTTGTTACTGAAGCGGCTTGGGGATGTTGGCTGCAAGAGTGTGGGCGAGCGGGACTGCGTGTCGTTGTGGCCTCGGGCTCCGCCAGGGTGACGACCCTGGCGGTCCACTGTGTGTCTCCAAGTCGCGAATTGGAGACATGCGAAGCTACGATGACTGCGGTCCCGCTTTTTTTTTTTTTGTCAAAAATACGAAAATAGGGGCTAAATGCACCTCTGCAACTACCCCTCTGGTTCTCGGTGTTCGTAAAAAGTCTGATTATGTTTCAACAAGTTCACCTACGTCCTTTGCTTGATTTGACGATTCGGCTGGAGTGTAAAATTTCCCACGACCATTCATATCTTTCACGTTCTCACCCATGGCCGCCGCTTCCGCTACGGTAACGGCAAAGTCTTCGACCACAGCCAAACCACGTAAACGCTTTGTCGGCTCAAAGGCGGGGCCATCCCCCAAAACCTTAGCATCCTCGATTATCTCACATCAAGTGCCCCAAGATATCTTGGAGGATGTTCAACTCAACAACGCCATCAGGGTCTTGCCATCAAATTACTCGTTTGAGATCCACAAAACAATACACCATGTGCGGAAAAATAGGGCAACGATGGTTGCACTACAAATGCCGGAGGGATTGCAAATGTTTGCGTGTACGATTGCTGATATGATCGAGAGGTATGCCACAGAAAATAAGAGATCGGATGAAAGGGGTGACTTGCTGTCCCGAATCTTAGGTTTACGGATGCCTTGACTGTCATCATGGGTGATGTAACCTATGGAGCATGTTGTATTGACGACTACACTGCGGTTGCACTCGGGTGTGATATGCTGGTACACTATGGACATAGTTGTTTGGGTGCGTCGTTGTGGTGTATGCGCTGCTTACCTCCTTGCTGATTACCGCTCGTTTAGTCCCAACGACTGAAACCACAGTTAAAACCCTCTACGTCTTCGTGGAGATCTCGATTGACTCACGACACCTTCATCAATCCATCCGTATGAATTTCCCCGACGATCGACAGGAATTCTACGATTCCCTCATCAGATCAGAAGACTCGAATAAACACATACCTGCTGGGACTCGATTACCAAAACTACAGCATCTAACTGTCGGCTTTGGCGGTGCTAACGATCCTGCCTCAGTAAGAGAGCCAACCAGACTGGCTCTTGTGTCCACAATTCAGTTCGTGGCTGCGCTTCAACAATTGAAAGAGGATCTTTCGGTCGAGTACACCGAGGAGCATGGTCTTTGGCCAGTTCATAGGCTAGAAAATGGCGAAGTCGGGGAACGGTCCAACGCCGGCCCGACATTCTCGAGGGGGAAGTACGAAGCTACAATCCCACGGTCAAAGCCCCTCTCACCAGGGGAGATTCTGGGTTGTACCGCACCTCGATTGAGTGATGTCGACGCGCTGATGTAAGCCTACGTCTCGGCCAGTGTGGCCTACCGCTGCTAACTCCGTCCCGTACTCTCAAACAGATACCTCGGCGATGGTCGGTTCCACCTCGAGTCCATCATGATCGCCAATCCTGCCGTTCCTGCGTTCCGATACGACCCGTATTCGAAGAAGCTCACCCGAGAACGGTACAACCATGCGGAGATGCAAGAGGTCAGACACGACGCAGTGACAACGGCGAAGAAGAGCGTAAAAACGATCACCCAGGACGGGAACTCGGGTTCTCTTCTGATGAACCCAGGTTCCCCACTGTGGGGGGTGATTCTTGGTACCCTAGGCCGTCAAGGAAGTTTCAAGCAGCTACAGGTAAGATAGTTACAGGCGGTGTGGGCGCGTTCGTACTAACAGCCTACAGGCAATTACAAAACAACTGAAAGCATCCCCAACGTTTGTTCCTTACATGCCCATACTGCTTTCTGAGGTATCTCCTGCCAAACTCTCCCTATTCAATCCGCACGTATCTGTATTCGTCCAAACTTCATGTCCCCGACTGTCTATCGACTGGGGATATGCGTTTGATAGGCCCTTGCTCACTCCATATGAAACTGCCGTGGCAATTGGAAAAGTGGTTGGGTGGATGGACGACGGTGAGTCGAAGACCGATGATGAGAGGCGGTATCCCATGAACTTCTACGAAGCTGGGACGCCTTGGGCGATCGCCAGATTGAAAGCAGAATACTGATAATCGTCATGCTATGATATGGAATATCGAATACTTGTCATATATCTCATCGTAGTCACAAGCTGTGTTGTACCTTATTCGTTCAGGTAGTACAGGAAATCATCACATAACCCATGATGGGGTTCTCGTTATTGCAACGTGGGGGTGGCCGCAGGGTGGACAAAAATCGAATCAAACCCTAAAAAACGCCTTTAGTACTCGACTTCCAACAACTAACAAAGTGAATACACACCCGTATGCAGCTTCGACCTCGTCGACGCCCGCACCCACGAATGGACCAGGAGCGTCCCTGGGTACAGGCCCCAATTCCTGCTCCTGGTCATCGTCCACCGCACTGCCTTCATCCCTATCTAAATCAAACGGTAAGACAGGTCGGAGACCACTACCGGAACTGCTCCTCCTCGTGGTCGCAGGGCTCTTTGCAAGCGCAGCCATAGTCTTGGGGCTCATATGCTCCCAATTATTCCTGTTCTCATCCGGAACGCTTCCATCTTCCCGACCCCCGTCCATACGAGCATCATCGCCGAGCTCACCAATAGAAACAATTGACTCGCTGTCGCTGATCCCATCCCCAATATCGGTAGCAAATTCGGGAACTTGCAGCCGGTGCCACGCTGACTGGGGTTGCCCACCGTTTTGGATATTGTCGGGGTGAGGGGTAGTAGGTTCGTCATGCCACCCCAGGTCAGAGAGATACTCCTCGTATTCCTCCTCAAAGGCGATGTCCTCGGTAATGTAAGGTAGGAAAATGTTTGGATCGGGGGCTTGGGCGCGGAGAGGTGGGAAGACATCGGCTTCGACCACGTTTGGTGTGCCGACGGGTCGGATAAGACCCGCAATCTCTGGGCCAGGCTGAAGACCATCCAGGTGTTGGGAAATACTCATTGACCTATGATGATGGGTCTTCTGAGATTGATTGCTGACCGAGCCATATCGTTTGTTATTGTCTGGACGAAGCGTATCAGGATCCATTAATGCTCGACCGTGGGGATGAGCTCACAGAATTTGACAAGGTGCCTAAGTGCATGTTCTTGCCCCTGGCAATACCATGAGTATAGTTAAGAACGGTTTCCGCAAGCCGACGGCTACCTGTGCTTCGGCAAGATCGTCCACCTCGTTGCCGCCCAACCATTCATCCCTTAAGTCCGGTCGGCAATTAAGGTATATTGCAGTAATGACCTGCATGTTGGCTAATGTCCCAATGTGGAGAACACGAAGGATGAAGGCGATCAGTTCGGGACACACCCTCGATTGACGCCAGAAAACGAGGGTGGAAAGCGGGAAGGAGCGAAGAGCCGGAACTCACACTGGCGCCACTTTCGTCCACAGAATGGCACTTGACTCTTAATGAGCTTCAGCACGTGGAGTTGAAGCACTGGGTGCTGAACTTTGAGTATTCGTTTCAGAACCGCCTGTTGGAGTAATATCAATGTCGAGCTGTCACCACGAATCGGAAATTGAAAACGTGCTTACGGAACTCTTGTACTGGACCATCATCCGAATTCTGTGTGACCGGTGTTTCGACAACTTCTGCATGATCTTTGCAAAATTGATCGTCGCAAAGAAGTTCCTCCACGAGAAATCCGTCAGGAGATCCATCTCCTCTTCATGTTTCTGCCCGTTTGGCAGAATGGTCGTTTTGACAACCGCCTGTCGTGGGGGTTTGAGCATATGATCTTCGGGGCGCATGGCGGGTGGGTTGTGTGAAAAGTGTAATTGGCAAAACTGGAAGAAGCTAGAGTTGGGAGTGGCGTTAGCTGATGGCGGGTATCCCCTGTATACGGTAACCTTACTTGTTTTCCGGGGCGTCAGCTTTGGAGGCCACCGAGACAGAAACTTCCTGTAAACCGAACATCTTGAGGATGAGTAACAGACAATTCGTGTCTAAGAGATGCTGCCCGAGATGGTGGAACTTCATGACGTCTGGAACGAAACCCATCAGACCATATAGATTGGACGGGATTAACAAACCTACGAGAGACTTTGAACCACTTCAAGGTCAACAGGATAATTGCAGAGACAGCTTTGGAGGTGATTTCCCTGTGCCTGATAACGTCGATCTCATCTATCGATGGGGGTGGCATGGGTGGTTGCTCCTGTGCCGCTAGAGTAAGATTGTCAACCCTTGCTCTTTTGCTGAGAGAATAAACATGATCGTACGAGACAGCATTCCGGGAGGGAACCCGTTTGGGTTAGCTGGCTGTTGTTGATTAGTCGTCGCAGAGACGGTAGCCAACAAGAGCTTGAGAAGGACCATGACCCATCCTGGAAGGAAGGGCAGGACGGCAGCCTAGAGAGTAATTAACCCCCCAGCACGCAGTTGAGGTGGTTGGGAGAATCGCACATAGATTTGTTCAACTCTCTTCAGCCTCATCAGGTCCTCCTTTCTCTCCTTCGCCTTCCTTCTTTCTGAGTTTGAGTCGGCCTTCTTTAGAGCAATCTCTACTTCGGCAATCTTAGCATCTAAAAGCACGACATCTGGGAGCAGGCTCTCTCCTGACTCCTCGTCCTAAACGATGGATCTACGTCATTTGTGTCACAGCACAAGAATCTGGGGGAACCTACGGATTGCTGTGGTTTGCTGTCCGCAATCACTTCCGAACCGGGCATAAAGTCCAGCCCACTCTCTACGCTCATACACTCCTCCCGCGCTCGCCACATTTGCCACAACGAAAGACTCACGTACATGTGTCTGTGATAGAGTCTGTCGGCTTCGTCAATGGCAAACGGGACCAGGCGCCCATCTCGAGCATCACGGTAGCCGCCGTACGTCGCCCTCCTGGAGAAAGGGAATAAGAATGGCCTATTCTGGTCGGTCTGGTATTTTTGTTTGTTTGGCTTGGGGCTGGGTGGAGGGGAAGGTGCCGGTGTCGCTGGTTGAGGGACACCAGGCCTGAACTGCATCCCGCCTGGATGTTGGTGTCCACCAGGATGGAACCCATGCGGGTTGTTCTGCATATCCGCGTCAACATCGTGCTCGTAGTGGTGCCTCACAGGTATGGGAGAAAATGCTTCCGCAAGTTTTGAAGGTGTGATGATCGATGGAGTAGGAGCGGTCACGGTAAATGGGTCGGGAGGCGAAGTGAAGGTTGGGTATTTCACAGATGTTTCCTGGCGGAAGATTTCGATGTCCAGAGGGGTGGATTTGATGCTGATGCCTTGAAGGGAGATCAGCGTCAATACCGAAAACGGATAGACGCGAGCGGTTTGACAAACCTTCCTCTGGGACTGGTGGCAGACCAGCAACTTCTCGTGCAAGTTTCTTCACTCGATACAGGTCTTTCATCCCGCCACAACACGCAAGGAGCGTTTTCCATAGGACAAGGAGAAGCTGTCACCTCCTGCATGAATGGAAAAGTAATGTCAGACGTGTTATTGACGTACCTTTTTCACTGGATACCCTTTTGCACTCTTATCACGGAGTCCCGAAACGATGCTGATGAGGTAAACGGGCAGTGGCGGATCCAAACTGACTGGAGGAGGACGTGTGAAAATACCGTACGACAAATGCTGTGACAGGAACTTACTCAATTCGTCAGCGAAATCGTCGTGACCCTTGAATACTTCGACGATGTGATACAGCATCCCAAGATAGACAGACAGCTCTGTAGTGACCTCCTCCAAGATGTCCGCGCGGTCCTGAGCCGAAATTTGGAAATGAGCGGCATCTTGTTCTGAAAGGCTACTGTAGAGACCGTGAGAGACGCGTCGAGGCAAACATGAATTACGAAATCGCTGACCAGAGGAGGTCGTGCTTTGAGCTGGCGATCTTCATCGCTTCAACGATGTTCGGCAATCCATTCGCGCCACGGACAACCTTACAATTCTCAAAGATCCAGTGCAGCTGATCTTCGGGAGATGAAGTTTCGGCAAAAGTGCCTACACGAGTTTTGAGTACCTCGATGCGTGAATCACGATGAGGTACGATACGGACCTTGCAAGACGTAAAGAAGCCTGCGGGCGTTGGTGAACCTGATCTCGGCGTCACGGTGTTCTAACCCCTCGATGAGGACCTCTACGTGTGCCTTTCGCTGCGACACTGGGCTCCTGGTCCATCCTGGTATGAATTCGGAGCGTGTCCTACAGGTGGGCGGAAGAGGATCGACGTACCCCCAGAGAAAGAACCCTCCCAGGCCTTGAGGTTCTCTGCAACCTGAGGCATCTCGACGTATGAGTAGAATTCGTCAATCTCACTCAGGACGGTGTCCTCATCGTCGTAGCGAAAGTCATAAGAGGCCTGCTACTTGGTAGCGCACATTAGATTAGGTCTGAATATCTGTACGACAAATACCTTTGGCTTTGGTGCAGAGCTGACCATGCTACGAAGCTGGCCGAGGGTGATTGAGTCCAGGCCGAGGTTTGCGGACTGACAAGCAGCATTTTCGGACTGCATCTGGTGAGGGATTAATCTGTGCTATACCCTGTTATTGGTTTATTGGTAGGCCGAGACTGAGGGGAGGCCGGCTGCCACGTGGTTCGGCGGGCCACCCCGCAGTGGCTTTTTTATAAGACTCAACCGTTGTTCGCTCTTCCCAAGAACGTCTCCTGGGTTCGCCGTCGTCCTCCCCGTCGTCGTCACCCATCCTCTCTCCGTTTCCTCAAATCTTTGCGTGTTTTAGGAAAGGAGCGGACTGTGTCAGCCTTCTCCCCGGGATCTTTCTCTTCCCTAGGACACTCTGTCTGTGACGCCACTGTGCCAGTCCAGCCAAAAAATCGTCAAAGGGGCACGCCTTCGCTGTGCGTCAGCCTCCAGATCCCAGTCTAGTCTTCCCCTCTTCTATCTTTTTGACGAACTCTTTCACGACCCTCTTCCACCCTTTTTCCGTCTCTTCTCTCTCTCTTGTCTCTGTGACACTCCTTCCGAGTGCTCCCATCGATCTCTGTTAATCCCTCAAGCCTCTAGCGGACCAGCCGTACAGGCCTGAGAGACAAACAGCCCAAGCCCTTCCTTTGACAAATGCCGGTCCCCGTCCCACCTTACTCCCGTCCACCAGCCCACCCCGCCGATAAACTCAAACGTCACTCGGACCCGACAAGATATACCTCCCTCTTGTCCTCCTACTCGCTCGACTCTCTCGATACCCAGCGCTCCATCTCTCATCGTCCCCATCGCATTTGGGAAGAAGAACCCCCCACTTTTCAGCTGGATTTTCCTCAAGGGTTGACTACCGCGGCTAACGCGGGCGTCATTAAAGGAGCTCGCGCGCAAGCGTGTATTCCGCCCACCACGTCTCTTGCTCATCGCACTAGGCCACACATACACAGCCGTCGCCACAGTTCGGGAAACATGGTAACCAACGTTTCCGCCTTCGCGTCTTTTTTAATTTTTACAGCTGACTCATTTCTGGCACAGACATACGGTACCATCCCCTCTCAAACCGACGATGACACTGGCGACATGATGAATGTCAGCCCAATCGAGAACTACGACAAGATCTTCGTTAGGAACTTTGGAGCGTTTAGCCCCCTCCTGGAAGACCCATCCCCAGACGCCTACCAGTATGATTCAGGTTCCAGCCCCATCGGGCCTGTTACTCCCACCCCGTTTGGAGACTTCATCGATCGTGCCATCACCGGCAATTACGTTGAGTCCACCATCGATCCAACATACCCCGATTTGGGTAGGCAGTATTATGTATACCATGGCAATCAGCAGCCGCAGTACGGTCAAGTAAGCCAGGTCGTTCCCAAGCAGTCCCCGCGAAAGCAAGCCCCCACGGTTGCTGCGCCGCCACCTACTGCGACTGCTGAGTACAAGAAGCTTGTGGATCCTCTGTCCGAGTGGCTCGCCTGCTACGTTTGGCGAGTTTGTTCTACTGGTGTAGGGTTGCCTTCCCATCTTGCCCGACCCTCGTGAGTCGCCTTACTTGAATCACATGCATCTCGAAATTCACAGGATCGCTTAGGTCATTCTCACAAAGGTTTCCAAGAGCACCTCCGGCGCATCTTGCGGCATCCATTCGTTCCTTGCTCTTATCGACGCTATTGCAACCATCAGCCATCTTTTTGTCCTTGTGGTACATCATGCGGTTGCCCGTGTGTATTGGCTCCGTATCATTCGATCCAGAACTGATAAAGGAGTACCAATTCCGCCTCGAACTTTTCGGTGAAGATGAGCGCCCGGTAGAAACTCATGCCCCTTTTAGAGTCTTCCTTTTGGGCTGTATGCTGGCGAACAAGTGGCTCGACGACCATACATTCTCGAATAAGACCTGGTAATTGCCCCTAACCCACTTACGTCAAGATCGCTCTTCTAATCTTATCAACAGGCAATCGATCTCCGGTGTTCCCGTTCGGTTCTTGAATCGTCTGGAGTCGTCTGCTCTAGCTATCTTCAGCCACGACCTCTCGATTTCTCCGCACCAATGGGTTACGTGGCTTTCTCACTTGAGCAGCTACCATTCTTCACTTTCCTCGGCGACTCAACAGCCCATTGGTCGGCCATCGGCGAATCCTCATCTAATAATCAAGAAAGCACTCGACGAACTTCTTCGCACTCCCACAGAAGCTCCCCGTCATGACGAAATCCGTTCTGTTATCTTGCCTCCGGGCCCGGTGTTCATTGGTCTCGAGGAACGCAGGAGAGAACACGCTGCCAAGGAGGCTGCCACGGAGCAGAGCAACAACGAAATTTTGGATATCGACCTGGATGAGGACGGCCCATTGCGCGAGGAGTACCTCCCCAAGCGACGAGTCAACGCAAGAGATACGGAACCGGTTCGCATTCCTTTCAAGCCCATCGCCCCTGGACGAACGTTGCCTCCTCCTGCTAAGTGGAGCCCTGAGCATGACGAGCCAATCATGTGGCCCCATAGCCGCCCCGTCCGGTCTTACCTTGCTCCGCAGCCGCCCCCGAAGCGCCAACACATCTTTGATCCAATCTGGGGGTCTACGCACGAGGAGAAGTACGAACATGCTCTCGGGTACGGATATGACCCCCTCGTCGGCGTCATACGTTCGGCATATGACTACAGGGACCCTTACCTCGGTAACTCCCGCTCCCAGTCTCACGGGGTTTTCCCCGAGTCCGTCATGCCACCGACATACGGTTATGCCCCATTCGCACCAATCGAGAGCCAGCGGCTTCACAGTTACCAGCCCGAACCCTATGGACGGTACCAGTACCCTTTCATGGGCGAGGCCTATGGCATTGCCTGATCCTGGCTGGAGAGACCAATACCATTCGCCTGTCCCCAACCCCTCCTCCGGTTCTTGATTCATGTTGCCCTCCACATTCCGATTTTCCTCGCGTCTGTTTTGACTTCCTGCTAGGTACGCTAGGCGTCCCAGTCGTCAGAACAGATTGCCGCTCCCTTGTTCACCAGTGACCATCGTGGCCCGCTTGCACTGTGTATCATACACCAGAGTGTCTCGGTCCCATAGAACTCTTCTTCTCACTTTATGTCCCTCCTCTTTGCTGTCTCAACGTCTCGGTTTTTCTCATCTCATCGACTCCTTTTATCCGATTCGGCGACTCGCGTATATTTGTGCGACACGACTGTCGCACAATCCTCATGTCCATACAACCATCGCACCGACCATATTGCCATCACTCCAGTCGGTTTGCTTTTTTCTCATCCTCACCGGTTTACTAGGCACTCGGTACATATCCAGAAAACCCTACGCCTCATTTCTGACACAAGCCATCCGGTACCTCTCCTTCCCGCTCGCGCCCCGACCATATTTATCCACTCCGACCCTAAACTTGAACAATATGGCCCCTCCAAGGAGAATTTCCCCTCCATTTTGATTGTCTTTCAGGAGTTTTTTTTGTGGCTTAGCCCCATAGATCGTGTTTGCGTCCGCTCATCGTGCACCTTAGCTGCGTCACGGGTGGCGGTTCGTGGACTTGTACTATATTCTTCGCCTTCCCCCTCTCGGTATCAAGGTCAACGTTCTCCGTCGAGACACTTCCCTCGACTTTTTTCACTTTTTATCGGATGGACGACATCTTTCTCCACACTGTTTGTCACGTTGATTCTGTTGCAACCCCATTTCCTGGTTCTTGGAACCCTTATAAGATCCTCTTCACACACCCATATAACACTCCGCAGATGCTCTTCCACGCTTCTCCATACGCAGTTACCTTCCTCACCTTTCTACGATCTCATCATACGCTTTAATCGCCTCTTCTACGTCTTTCGTTTGTACATTTCCTTTGCTTTTTTGGTTTGTTCCTTCCAACCACACACCCTCGAGGTTGTCCGGTTTTCGCCTTTTGGTCCTTGCCGCCCTGTGCTTTTGACCGGTGTATTTGTGTTGATTTGTGAGAGCGCCCGGTATACTATACGTCGAGCGTATCCCCCTTCCACCCTCCACCCTGTCACCTGTGCCTTCGCTCATGCACTAGTCGCCCGAGGTCGATAACAATCTTTCCTGATCGCCGATTACATATCTGAAACACCACACGATGCGACCCACTTTACTCGAGGCAACCCTAGATCCGGACGCCCGAGCCATCGATGCTAGCCCGCAGCTGGCCTCCACATCTGGTCCTGTCGCGTGGGTACCCTCGGAACCGAACCATTGCCGGCCCGTCCATCGTGTCTCTCTTCTTGCGCCTTCACGTCCCTTAACCGACTCCTCACCTGTCTAC
The DNA here is from genome assembly GCA_014904855.1 of Thelephora ganbajun. Lineage (NCBI taxonomy): Eukaryota > Fungi > Basidiomycota > Agaricomycetes > Thelephorales > Thelephoraceae > Thelephora > Thelephora ganbajun. Next base: position 615,690 of record MU117964.1, on the reverse strand, counting down.
CCATTGTTTGTTGCTTTATATTCAGCGTTTCCTGCTTCTTGCACATATACGCAGTTCTGCAGTAATAATGTCCCTATGCCAAACCTTAACTTTACGCTTTGAACATCCCCTATTTTACACCTCCATCAGTTTTGCCCCTTCGAGACCTTCGCAGGAAGAGGTCCCTTCTGCCTGTACTTAGTTTGTGTCTTGACTGAGTAGATATGAAATAAAGTACAGTTCCTTCTTCTGCACACAGGTCGGCTGAGAACGCTGCCAGTACCAGTACATTGGAAGGTCTAACTTTGAGCCAAAGCCTTGCATAGGCGGCCCCACTTTCGAAAAACGGTCTATATGCCATGTGGGTTATGGGTCGGATCGAGTTCTCCGAAGCTGAACACTCAATCACCACAGATGACTAGGCGGATAGCTCTCCGATCAACCCTGTGAGCAACCTACGCGCAAGGAGGAAGACGAATTCGGGGAGACCTCAATGACATCGGATAGGTTTATTCCTCTGGGTTTGGTGTTACACGAACTTCTCGTTTCTTCTTTCGCTGGAACTCGTCCGATTGCGCGGACCAGTTCCTGCCACGTTGAGGCGTCCTCTTAAATACACCGTCAAGGGGCCCAAACCGATCCCATGGCAGGAGAATATGGGTCAACTTGGATTCTATGAGACCCTGGGAGACCTAGATAACACAGGCAAGGTCTAGCGGTGCGTGAGGTTTGTGCGGTAGTTTGACTTACGGGACCGAACCAATTGCTATCCTCTGAATGGAATGGTTCATCGCCTTCGACCCAGACGTGGCCAGGTGGGATTACGACTTCCTTAATGGGGTATGGAGGGAGTGTCTTGACCTGTGGTTATTGGTGGGAATCAAGACGCGCCCGTATGGTCCGTGGTACGGAACACGTACGATATCTCCGGGTAGGGCTATGATACGCTTTACTAGCATTAGTCTAGGGTTGATCGGTGAGCTAGCAAAACGTACGAAAGTGTGAGAAGTATGGAACCGAACGGAAGGTATGGAAATGTGCTCGGACATACTATAGAGCCACCACATCATCTCTCTTGTATTCGTGACGTATCTTGGTTGAGACGCGGTCGAAGAGGACTAAGTCTTTTCCGAGGGAAGAGTTGGGGTTCAAGGTGGGCTGATTATACGGAATGCGAAGAAACGTCATTAAGGGAAGAAAAAAAAAGAGCGGAAAATGATATCCATATCACTCACCTGCATGCTCCTCCCATTAACGTACTTAATAGTGTACCCATAGTGCACAAAGGCCATGTAGAGTGGAGACCAGTACAGGACACGGAACGTCCATTTCAGGGGCGGACTATCACGCACATATTGTTTGGATGCCCTGAACAGCTCACGTAGGCGGTTCAGGCGAGTGGACATACAGTACCGCACCTTACGTTCGCCACCGTGCGAGGATGATGAAACGTGAATGTGGATGACTTCACGAGTCGATCGAGGTTTAGAGGCTGTTGGCAAACAGCCACAAACAAATATTTCCTGCACTTCCTCCTTCCGCGAAAATTATGGTATGGTCGAACGGATGCTCAAGACGTATGGCTATTGACTTATTCTGATATAGCTTCGTAGGCAAGCTCGCGAACGGCGACAATATGTCTACGCGAAGTCTCTGGAGGCTCAGGAACGTTTAACGTATGAGCGGAAGAGGCAACTGAAGGAAGCCTTGGCTAGTGGAAAGCCCTTGCCCACGGAACTAAGAAAGCATGCGCAACAACTAAACAAGGAGTTGGTGTTTGATGAAGCTCAAGCCGGTACGTGTTTATTTCACCTTTCACTTGAAACTATCCCACCCAACTGAAAAGATGCCTAGAACCATCCACACACGTCGATAATGAATATTATAATGCTGGGATAATGGACCCAAAAATCTTGATTACAACATCAAGAGACCCGAGCTCGAAGCTACTGCAGTTTTCTAAGGTTCGACGCTCTCAGTGGTAATCGACGGTCGGTTAACCCTGGATGATTGTAGGAAATGCGCTTGGTGTTCCCGAATTCCTATCGGATCAATCGGGGAAGCTACGTCGTAAAGGAACTCGCGAACGCCTGCAGAGCCAACGGTATCACGGACCTGATAGTACTCCATGAGCATCGAGGCAAACCAGGTGGTTACCTCCCACCTAAGCCTAAATAGCAAAACTAACGCCAGTTGTACCTGCAGATGCGATGATTGTTTCCCATTTCCCTCATGGTCCAACTGTGTACTTCTCCTTACACAACGTTCAACTCCGACATGACATCGAAACTTACCAAAATTCCACCGTTTCCGAGCAATACCCTCACCTGGTATTCGACAAATTTTCCTCTCGTCTCGGCGTACGGTTACGAGACGTGTTGAAATATCTCTTCCCGGTACCAAAAGAGGACAGCAAGCGGGTGATGACTTTCTCGAACAGGGATGACTTTGTCTCATTTCGGTACGTCTTGTGTTAGACGTGTTTGTGGATGTACCGCTCACTGGTGGTCAGACATCATGTCTTCGTAAAAACACCGCCAAAACAAGTTCAACTAGCCGAGGTTGGACCGAGGTTTGATATGAAACGTAGGCGACCCTGGTAGATTCAAGCCCCCAGACCTCTGACCATCCAACCCAGCATACGAAATTCGTCAGGGTACGATAGAACAAAAGGAAGCAGAACGAGAGTGGGTCCTCGCCCATTACTCGCGGACAGCCAAGAAGAGGAATCTTCTCTCAACGGGGTTAAGAGCCCAACCAATTGGACCTGAGGGTAACGAAGCCGAAAAGCCCGTCAAAAAACGGAAACCATAATCCGATGACTTATCCGTTCGATCAATCTTCCTATACGATGTACAACGGTGTAATGATAGATTGGTGCTAATCAAGGCTCAATGACTGGTCTAACTTCGAGAACCCTTCAAACAAGGCAGAGAACAGGTCAATGGCGTGTTGAACATCGTGTGATCCAGCAGTTTCCCTGATGGAATGCATCGACAACATTGGGTTTCCAACGTCGACTGTCCGTAAACCGAGTTTGCTCAGCATTGGGCCTACAGTGGAACCACAAGCACTGCTCCATTGCGTCAATCGAGGAACTGGAGTTAAGGGAGCACACATATACTGACATGTCATTCCGGACTTCGAATTCCTGAACCTTTCCGCCCTTGCTTTCGACGAGCTTCTTCACCAGGAAGCTGCCGATTGCGTCGCTAGCATAACGCTGCTTGGCGTTGGTCTTGATGATGATACCCTGGTTCATCTTCGGTTTGTGTTTGGACTCGTGTTTGGTTTCGTAATTTGGATGGATCGCGTGACCCATATCAGAAGAAATCAAGAATGACTTCGCGATAGATTTTCCATAAGCCGCGGGAGTAGGAGAGAGTCGTTCGATAAGGGTTGGGATGAGGGAGGACTCAGCGCCAGTGGTAGAAACGCTCCCGATCTCTTCATGATTGAAGAGGGCGATGCAGTTTACGTTTCCGTCGGATTCCTCGCTATCAGCCATGGCTTCGAGGGCACAAAACCTTGGGTTTTGACATTGTTAGCGGGGGGCTCAGTTGTTAAAGGCAACGTGCTTACGAGGAAACCAAGTTATCCATGCGCGGACTCGAAATAAACTCATTGTCAAGACCGATGAGACAAGATGGTTGGGTATCATAGAGATGCCTACGAGCGTGGTCAGGACCAAATCCCTGCGTGGACACTGAACCTCTTACAGTTCGAAGTCATGGATCTCTTCGGGAGACACATTCAATTCCTCAGCCAGGAGAGATAGAAGCGCTGGGTGGTGGTTTTCCTGAATGCTTGATGCAAGAGCTGTTTGCTTGGGTGCATTGCTGTCGTTGAGCTCATCCGCGATCTGGCCGAGAATCGGGACAAACTCCGTTTCTTGGTTAAACTTGAAGTTGTCATTGACGTCCCTATCGACTTGAATATGCGTCAGCCGTAGCATAGAGGAAAGTATACTTGTTGAACTGCGTACGATGGATAGCCAAGGTAGGAATTCGAAGCAAAGGCCGGTCGACCTTGATAAGTCTGGACGCGAACGAGCCGGTCTTGTCGGCAGTAACGATTCTACCCGCAAGGCTCAAGTCTCGGTCCAACCACGAATGCCAGATTCCCCCTCCGTAGGTTTCTACCCCGACCTGGAGGTAACCCTCCTTACTCCGCTTCGAGATCGGCCGGACGCGGAGGTTAGGACTATCGATGTGTGTTGCTACAATTGAAACTCCAGTTCCAGGCTTCCATCTTTGTGGGATGATGAAGGCCAGAAGGGAGCTTTGGTTTCTATCCGATCGAAAGTTGAACAGCCTGGGGTCGATGTGAGGGTTATCGGACTCACCTGGTGAAGAAGTACTTTCCGCCTTCCTTAATATCCTTCTCCCATTCGTCTACCTCACGGATCTGACCACCAAGAAACCCACAAAAAATGAGTTTGACTATCGTCGGGTGCCAGCTTATCCGACCTTTCTGAACCCTGCTTTCTCCAGCCGCAAAATCGCGTTCTGGACGGCATGAAACGGGGTTGGAGATGCGTTTACGAACTGCACGAAACGCGAAGCAGCTTCCGGGACAACAGTTTTGATCATCGTCATGTCTTGGAGGATAAATACCACAGCACGTGACGGCGAGAAATTGAAACGCGCTTTGCGATCGGCCGAAGTCGCGTGGCGACAGAATCAAACGCAACCAGTTAGACGATGATCGTACCACGGGCGTGGCTAAAAGGATAAAGGTGCCTAAGCTACTGAAGGGCGAGAGGACATGCTGAATGTCGCGAGTGGAGGTTGTCCGACAAAAAATGAAGATCATGTACAGTTAAGGAGGTCCTGAACACCGTCACAATCAGTATGAGACAATAAAAACGTCTGGGCGACCGACTGGCTGCAACCTGGTCACCAATGATGCCTACAACTTTGAAGTCATTTATAGCGGTGGTTCTCCCCAACGCAACTGGCACGAGGTAGTCGAGGCACTACCCCCTCCCTAATCGGCCAAAACTCAGCCAGCGTAGTATGGCATCACGTAGAGTGGGTCGAAACCAAAGAAGCTTACCTTGAATCAACGAGTTCTTCCTTAGAGGATGCGGAATTATTCCCAATTCCGAGACATGTGGGGTGACTGGCGGTACCGGTAAATCGTTGGAAGGGGTGTGTTGAATACTGGGTCCAGAAATAACACGCACGAGATATCGTGTATTCCCAGCGTCCTCAAGATTGGAGACCACTATTGGGCCAACTAAACCTCAGTCACTGCTACTCCTTTGGGGCGTTGCGAGGCGTAGCAATCGTGGGAACCATAATCGGCTAAATTTTGCTGCCGTTTTTGGGTGCTTGAATTTGCTCCAAGACCCTACTCAAGGGAAGAGATGGTCCGAAGTTACTTTCGACACGGACCAACGGAGGTATGTCAGCCAATTTTATCACTTGCGCCTTCTAATTCAATTTTTAGGTTTTCGGGCTCGTCTGTAGCGCATCTTCCAACTCGATTTTCGATGGGAAACTCGCATATGTACCCGCATTGGAGGACGTACTCGTATGGGATGTGAAAAGGGGGACCATGGTGTGTGATCTGTATCGTGCCTCTATGCCAAGACTTCTGGGCTTGATGCGCTATTCAGGCTGCTATGTGGCACGAGAGTGGACATCGTGCGGAAGTCACCTACATCCTGCGTTCTCCAAAACCAGACGTTTTCGCGGTCGGATACTCTGATGGGTCAATCCGCCTGTGGAGCGCTTCTTCAGGCTCCGTCATTACGGCTTTCAATGGGCACAAAAAGGCGGTCACGGCTCTTGCTTTCGATCAAGACGGTTCGAGGCTCGCTTCCGGTTCACAAGACACTGATTTGATCATCTGGGACGTTGTCGCCGAAGCTGGTTTATACAGGTAGGTGTTTATATCCGGTCATTCACGTGGCTAAACAACACGATTCCAAAGGTTACGCGGCCACCGTGACCAAATTACTGCGATAAAATTCTTGGACATATCTGCAAATGTACCTTCGACGTCATCGACTTCAGGGTCAACCTTCGTCGTAACCACATCCAAGGATTCCTTCCTGAAAGTCTGGGATTTGTCTACCCAACATTGTGTTCAGACTACTATTGCTCACCGCTCAGAGGTCTGGTCTCTGGACGTTAACCCTGAGAAAACTTTGATTTTCACTGGGAGTAGCGAGGGTGAGATGAAAGTCTGGAGGATAGATTCCGAGGCTTTGTCAGAGGGTCTCAAGGAGAGTGAGTCTGGCGAGGTGATGGTACTTTCGTTGGCTTGCGCATCACGTCGTCTAATTCATGGGCACAGATAACGAAGATGATCCGCCCTGTCACAACAATACCCCTCTCCTCGAAACATCGCGTTTCTCAGCTCTCGTTCCATCCCCGCCTTCAATACCTCGCAGTTCAATCTCATGACCGCTCTGTTGAGATTTTCCGGGTACGAACTGAGGAAGAAATCCGCAAGAAGCAAGCGCGAAGGGAAAAGCGGGTTAGGGAAAAGAAAAAAGAAAAGGGACAGAAAGAACCGGATATGGGGGATGAGGGGAACGAGGAAGAACAAGAAGTCGACCTCGTTGAGCTCTTTACCCCCTACCTCATTGTGAGGTCGAGTGGCAAAATTCGTTCATTTGACTTCGGGGGTGAAGCAGCCGCAGATGCGAAAGGCAGCACCCACGTTTGTCATCAATTTTGGTCGCTAGCCTTCCCTTACATCTTGTTAGATCTTCCTTGCGCTTGGCTCGAACGCCCTGGAGGTCCAGAATATCCCCCCACCTCCACGTTCGAGGGGAAACCCACCGGAAGCCACCAGGCTCTATACCCTTGGCTTACCTGGGCACCGAACGGACATCCGAACCCTTTCATTGAGTTCTGATGACATGTTACTCGCTTCCGCCTCAAACGGTAATGTCTCTGCTCCTCCAGGATCTGTCCTGTTTCATAAGAACGGTAGGCTCCCTCAAGATCTGGAACATTAAAACTACGGCATGCATTCGCACGCTGGATTGCGGGCACGCAATCTGCAGTACATTCCTCCCTAATGATCGGCAGGTCAGCGGATCTTGCGAGATTAATTAACAATATCTCATGGGCAGTGCACACAGATCGTAGTTGGAACAAAGAATGGCGAGATATTGATTTACGACTTGGCTTCTGCCTCGCTGGTGGACACAGTCAAAGCCCATACAGGGACGTTGTGGTCGATGCACATTCGCCCCGATGGATGCGGCCTTATCACAGGTGGTGCGGATAAGGACGTAAAGTTCTGGGACATCGAGGAGAAACAATTTAACGAGGATGACGTATGCCAACGTCCCATTGCTCGAACTGTAATGCACGAGAAGCTGATTTCGAACTAGCCCAGATCTACAACGATCTCGTCCCTAGTTCATGCTAGAACGCTCAAAATGACCGACGACGTGCTCTCTGTCCGTTACAGTCCAAACGGCAAGCTCCTTGCGGTCTCTTTGCTTGATTCTACCGTAAAGGTCTTCTATCAGGACTCGTTGAAGTTCTTCCTTTCCCTCTATGGACACAAGGTAAGCCCCACCAGGCTTTCTGATGCCGCGGGGCGCTAATTCCCGGCATAGCTTCCGGTCCTTTCGATGGACATTTCGCACGATTCTAAGTTGATCGTGACGTGTTCCGCCGACAAAAATGTGAAGATATGGGGTCTCGATTTCGGTGACTGTCACAGATCTATATTCGCACACGATGAACCGATTATGCAAGTCGCGTTCGAGAAGGAATCACATTACTTCTGGACCGTCAGCAAAGACAAGATGGTCAAATACTGGGATGGAGACAAGGTCGGTGTTGTTCTTATTTGTTCTAGCCCGATCAGCGTTACCAGTTTGGTTAACCTGATGAGTATATCCGTGCTTTTCCAGTTCGAGAAGATCCAGACCCTGGAAGGACATCATGGTGAAGTTTGGGCTCTTGCCGTGAGCAACCGTGGAGACTTCGTTGTTACTGGATCCCACGACAAATCCATTCGGATCTGGGAGAAGCTCGACGACCCCTTATTCCTAGAGGAGGAACGTGAACGTGATTTGGAGAAGTTGTATGATGGAAATCTCGCTGAAACAATGAATCGTAATGACGACCACGTTGGCATTGATTGGGGAGCGAACGGAGGTGATTCTAGTGGCACGCAAGAACAGGCGGAAGTCGCGCAGGTGACAAAACAAACGACTGAGACTCTGATGGCCGGAGAAAAGATCATGGAAGCCCTTGACGTCGCGGACGCTGACCTCGCTCTTCTAGCGGAGTTCGAAGCAGCTAAATCGGGGCTGAATGAGGCACAGATCTCCGTCCTCCCTGCGCCGGCCAGGAACCCGCTGTTAGCAATGCAGGGTCTGGAGGCTGAAGAGTATGTGTTGCAAGTGATCGAGAAGGTTCCACCAACAGCACTTCAGGATGCGCTACTGGTGCTTCCGTTCAACAACGTTCTGTCTCTGATGCGATACCTTGATGAATGGGCACGTAGGGTGCGTATCCGACCATTCGGAGTTCTTGCCGAGCCTCGTGTTCACATTGACATTGATAGGGGTGGAACATTGTTCTCGTGTCGCGCATCCTTTTCTTCACCCTCCGCACGCATCACCACCAGATTGTCACAAATCGTGTGATGCGTACAACGCTTATTCCTTTACGGAAGCACCTCCGTGATGCTCTCCGCAAACAGAAGGAGACGATGGGGTACAACCTGGCAGCGCTTCAATACATTCAGCGACAGAATGAGGCACAGAGAACGGCAAAGTTCTACGAGGAAGAGTCTTTTGATGAGGAGAGAGTGAAAGCTAGAATTGCCGAAGGCAAAAAGAGGAAAAGAGTCGTAGTGTAGGCTGTCAGTTCGAGTAGTGTACTTGTTAGGTTGGGTATCTCGAGACGACGAGGTATGCGGTGAACAGCGAATGAAGAGAAAACAAGATAGCCTGGGAAGACGAGGAACGACTTGAATGCGGACTTATGGGGATCACGTTTCTGGGCCCCAGAGACGTTCGAACCTGAAACGTGATGATAAGTCACCACATTCACAGATGTAATTCCCGTTCACTTACCATTGAGTTGGACGGGAAGCAAGCCTCATATTAACATGCATGATGCCTGTGTCCAGATCCCCCAGTGCTTGGAATGCAGCCATCGTCAGGTCAACGTGCCGAGACCCAGGGTCACAGCCTTGGCAGCTGTCTACAACTCTGACGAATATACATCTTTCGGGACCATTGCATACTAAAAGTGCTTATCAGCGCGCATCGGGACGACAAATTTGTCACTAACGTTCGAGGAATTCAAAACAGGAAGGTTTGGAGACCCAGCCTTCCAGAGTCAAGGCGCAAGCAAACGATTCGTCCTATGGCCGTCAGCTCGCGGCAAGAACGGTCGTCATTTGCCAACTTACAGTCGGCGCCCAAGTCGGTTCGGCCCAGCAGCTCGGGTTCTCAAGATCCTGGCCAGTGTACCAAGTAATCTTGACTTTCTCAGAGTGACCAAACCCACGGAGACCGTTCCAAGCACTATTAATGGTGTGTACCAGGGTATCAGCTAAGCTAGGTTTCTTCGCTCTCTTTGACGCAAGAGACAGTAGCCCAGCCTCAGGTGTGTTGGTGGCGTCGGAACCAGAGAGCGATCGTCGAAAGCGAGGGTTAGACACAGCGACCGATTCCCAGCCGTGGCTCTCATGAAATGTATAGTTGGTTTCCAATGAATGAGCACGAGCGTACGCCATTTCAGACAAGACTTCTGGAGTACCGAAACGTGCGGCTTGTGAGACAGAAATCACCGAGAGGCCTAGGAAGACGAGTTGCGATAAAGTTCGCATGTTAAACGTGGACAACGAGAGGCGAAAGAGTGAGGTCTAAGACGGTGGAGATTTCGCGAGGTCGTGGTTTGGGTTCAAGTTGTGGTGAAATGTGACAGACAATCTTTCGTCACACTTTCAACGCGTTGGCTGAGTGCAGCACACAAAACTAAGGGCGGAATCGAAGAACAAGTAATAGCATTGGGATACGATAAGCTGGCAAAACTACAATAATACATTATACGATGCGACAGGCGAGTTAGGATGATACGTGTTACGGGTACCAAATAGCGAGTAAATGTAGATTATAGGGCGAGCATTAGCATTAAAATCATGAGGGAGAGATACGAGGTGAGTGCGTCTACCATGCCTCCTTCTGGAAGAACCAGATGTTGAGGAGGGCAGTAACTAGGAGACGTTCCAAAAGCCCTTCCGAGTTGGAGGTCACACGCAGGATGTTCTTGTCATTGTACCATTTGCCCCAGACAAAGTCGTGAGTATCCACGCACTGCAAAGGTGCGTAAGAATGGGAATTTGTAGAATAATAATCACAACACGACTCACATATAGATTGTTCTTAATGTGGTCGCTGGCTTTCCATTTGTATTCGACTCCTTTGTACTTGAACCTACGCGACCTGCAGGAGAAATCACACTTCTTACCCTGTTATCTGAGATTTGGATTGCAGGACGTACGTGCTCGTCTTGTTTATAACTTTGCGATATTCTTTGATGGTCATCTTGGTGGGATGTCGTGTGAGATATCCACCACAACGTGCTCGATTAAGAAATTCGTACCTCGTTCTCATCTAGAGTCACTGCACCACTGAGGGGCGAGGTCCACTCGATATGCCCGACACGATCCCACTCGCCAGTGTCGGGGTTTTTCTTGGAGAAAGTGGTCATCCCGATGGCCATTCCAGTGGAAGGGTGTTCAAACTGGAGTTAGAGAGCATCTATCAGTCAAGGTCTACGAGCAGCGATTAGGACACATACACGATAGAATTCAGAAGTCTCTTCCGTCTCGGGATCGTATTTATAGATCGTGACAGTGCGAGTATCCTGGTGGTATTTGGCAGCAGGATAGACGAACTTGAGAGTGAGAGTCGTCGGGTTGGGCATGACAGTGAGGGCACAGGTGAGAGATTAACGGGGGCAGTGGTAGGAGAGGAGAGAGACCGAAGGATGCTTTTCTACTGACGGTAGGAGAAAATTAAAAAGAGGCACGCGAAATGAGAGTGACGAAAATTGCGAAACACATATGCGTGCCTTCCCCCTCGCAACAGGAGGAGATGATGGATTGGGAATTCCGAATAACCGAGTCCGAGTGGGGCCCGGGCGGAACGGGAACCACCAGCAATTATCCGGCCAACTTGCGAGAGCTACAAGATTCACACAAAAACCACTACATACCTTTGGTGGGTGGTCGACGAGGTCTGGGGAGCAAGAGCGGAACCTAGGCCGGTCCTTTGCAGACAATTTCAACTGATATACTCCACCGCCATAGGCATAGACCGTATAGGAATCGCACAGCGGAGAATTAATAATCGTGCCTCATCATGATCACGTACCAGCTGAGACCAACACTGAAAACGTTTTCCAGGCCCTTTGGTTTCGTCAGAGCTGGACACAGGCGCCAGCTCCTCGGCCCGGCGCTTCATCAGCGCTTGGCCTTTGAAATTTGAATGTCCAAATCCCCACTCGCATGATGGCGGTTGCGATAGGCTGAAGGCCAAGTCACCTTTGATTGAGGACCATGACGAACAAATCTGCGGGCTTCCTTAGCGGTACGGATCTGCTCCATGCGGACGATAAGTACTGCGGGAGTGAAGTTTCCCCTTCTATCTCAGTCACCACCAGTAAGTGGGATCATCCTACCCCTAATCGAGTCAGGTTTAAGGGGACGAGTCTGACACCCTAATCCCTTTGATCAGCCTTCAGGATTGCTCCTGGTGTGATTCTGGCAGACCAGGATTGCTTCGATCCTACCTACCATGGATACTCTCGATATACCCAGGATGTGCGCACGAGGGTAGAAAAAGTCTTATCCAAGATCCTTGTACGTATCAATTCCGTACTCGAGGTTCGTCTGGGCTCCGGAAACTCCAATATACTGAAACGTGCTCCAAGAAAGGAAATGCCATGACTTATGCTTCCGGTCTGGCAGCTGCATTTGCGGTATGGAATGCGGTCGTACTCATTCCCCGTGGAGAATGTTGACACTATCTTCGTCTCAGGCCCTCATGCTTTTAAATCCGCAGCGGATCGCGATAACCGAAGGTTACATGGGTGTCCAGCAAGCTGTCCAACAGTTCAAACGCATCCGAGGTGGAGAGTTGGAAGTCATCGACATCGACGATGAATTCCAAGATGGAGACGTCTGCTGGATTGAAACGCCAATGAACCCTACGGGGGAGTCGAGGAGCATCAAATACTACGCCGACAAGGTTCTCGTTCTCTTGCACCGGTTCCGAATTTAATTCAGCTTATCTTTGGTTACATCGGACCAGGTTCACGCCGTTGGTGGCAGATTGATCGTGGATTCCACGTTTGGCCCACCGCCACTTCAGGAACCATTCAAATGGGGAGCCGACATTGTGATGCACAGTGGTAGGTTTCCGGTTACATTGTGTCAGTGTACCGCGATAAATATCACAGGATGTTCAAGCCACCAAGTACCTTGGCGGTCACTCGGATTTGCTGGGTGGTGTATTGGTGGTGAAGACCGTTGAGGAATGGAACCAGGTAACTTGGGCCTGGATTGATCGTCATGATGTCAATGTTCCCTGACAAGCCTATTACGTTATTCACACTAGTTGTTTGAGACAAGGACACAGTGCGGGAACGTGATGGGATCTTTTGAGGCATGGCTCCTATTGCGTTCCTTGCGGACCCTACACCTCCGTGTGCCACGTCAATCCCAGACAGGCACGGCGCTCGCAAATTGGCTAAAGTTTGCTTCTGGAGGCAACGCTCATGACGGCATTCCAGCTGGTCTGATCGAGATGGTGTACCATTCGTCGTTTCAGAAACCAGACGCGCAAGGGTTCACTCCCGAGAAGCAGATGGAAGGTGGATACAATGCCTCGTTTTCGATTGTAGTAAGTCAAGCGCGAACGGGCATCAGAAATGACCGGTGACAGCATCCCGAACCCATCTGACAGATGACCACGATCGAGCAAGCGCGTGCACTACCCCATGCCTTGAAATACTTTGTTGTGCGTGGTCTCAGCTTTGTGTGGTTTCAGGACTAACACAGTTATCAATACACCCACTCACTCAGCCGGCAACCAGTCTAGGAGGCGTCGAATCGTTGATTGAACACCGCCTGGGGTCTGACCCGGGCTCCGATCCTCGCCTCGTCAGATTGAGCGTCGGCGTGGAGGAACTCGATGTACGTACCGTGCTGGTGATCTACGTTATGCAGACTCAGGTCATTGATCTGTGTGACCGAAACGACAGGATTTGAAGGATGATCTTAGAACTGGGTTGCAGTCACTGGTCGTAAAGTGAGACAACTTAATTTTCCGACGCCAGCGTGAATTCACTAACGTATCCAACATCTCAGGGGTTAGAACAACGTACGATCCCCGAATGTCAAACCGAGAAACTCGGAATATAGTTTTTTTATCCGTTCACGTTTGGTCGCCAATCATGTTTAGAAGTTTGTGGCTCGCGTTTCGAGTCTGTCTGTGTCAGACGATATATTGCGTTCCACTTACTGCCCGGAGGGAAGCGAACTGGTCTGCGGGCGGGGCGCCACTGTTTTTGACTTCCATTTCCCATACTCTGTCATGCGACAACCAGGGGACGTGTGCGCTTTATTTATTCCCAGTGCCTTTTGCCCACCTGGGATTTACGCGAGAATTGCTGGCTCTTTATGTACACCCCCTCATGCCCACCCCACCCACACTTTGTGATGTTTCCCCAAGTCGCCGTCGAACAGGCGTCTGGAGGATGCGCAGCTCTACCATCCAGAGTGTGCGAACCGGGATTCTGAGAATGTCAGTCAACCTCCCAAATGCGGAGTCTGGTTGAATAAATAAACTGTGGTTCAAGAAATCCCTTTTCTCATTCTTTTCCTCCTCTTTTTTCTCTTCCACTACCACCCACCTTCCCGCGTTTTCTCACTCTCACTTTCTTTAATTTTCCTCGCCTGCATGGTTTCAAAGCGCCTGTACATCTGGGGTAGGTTCCGTCTCTTGTGATTCCGCGCCATTGTGCCATCCTGGGATTAGAGCAGCGCGTCTGATACGCGCGACTTCCAGGACTCCCCGAGACGGTCAGCGGGGAACAGGTTGCCCAGGTGAGTAGATCATCTTTTCCATTTCCAGTAGGCAATGACACGGAGACGCCCATACGAAGTACTTTTCCTACTATGGGCGTGTCATAGAGGTCAAATTACACGATGGTTGGTTGTTCTACTCCTCAGTCTTCTTCTGTGATACTTACGAAACGTTTACGTCCTCAAGAATATGGCTTTGTCGAGTTTTCCAGGCAAAAGGCACGCATTTATCCTACCCCAACTCAACCACGTTTCCATAGTTTCTCATGCGATACCCAGGATGCAACGGTCTGACTTCTGACATCCTCAACGATGTGCTGAAGACTGATGTGACTGTATAGGTTGTTTTAGAGACTTACTCCACCCGTCCATTCTTGGGGTGTGGTACGTCTTTCATTTATCAAAGTGATTTGACCTGGAGCCCTTACAAACCGCCCCCAGACCTTATCGTCGAGTATGCTCGTCCCAGGCGGGACGCTGTGGTCTCCCGTGGAGATAGTCCCGACAGCGCCGACACTGCCAAATCTCCATCACCTCAGAGCCCTCCAATCCGTGGCAGGTATTCTCTCCCCCTTGTTCTTGAGAAGATCAGGGGAGCCTTGACCGCTCGCCGTAGGCTCGCACCGTGCAACGCTCGCCTGAGATACCCAATTGTGGTCTCCAACCTGTCTAGACGTACTCGGTGGCAGGTATGTATTAGCCCTACTCCGCCCAGGTCTGTGTAACCCTCGTCCCCATAGGAACTCAAAGACTTTGGGCGCCTTGGGGGTGGAATTGTTGCCTTCTGTGATATCGACCAGACCAGGCATGGCAGGGGGTGAGGTTTCAAGCGGGCCGAGAAGTTGTTATCACTAACGTCATCAGCAGATTCATCGAATATCTTTCCCAAGAAGACGCTGACTATGCCGTTAAGGCATTGCACGGCAGAGAGTTATGTGGCAGCATCGTTGAAGTGACGCCTTACGTATGATGTTACACCCTGCGATCTTTATCACGGGCTGACCGCCACCATGCAGACGGGCAAGTCCTCTCACAAACAAGGGCGCTCAGGTTCTAGGTCCAGGTCCCCTTCACGTCGCTCTCGTCGTGAACGCTCGGGGGACCGCGAGAAGCGGCGATCTAGCAGCCACAAACATGGCGAACCTAAAACATCCAAAGAGAATTACCCATTAACCTCCTCGTCATCGGCTGATATCAAGCATTTTAAACCCCATCACAGTCACCATTGATTCGCACTTAGGGTGGGTGAATTGAATGGACCTTGAAAGCACCTCTTGCTCATTCCTTGTATGCTACAGAGGTTTACAGCCTCACCTTTCGCGCTGCAGATTGTCCCCCAGCCCAAGTATTCACGCCATCTCTGAAGATTGTAGGGCATTTCACCGATATTTCACTGAACTAAAGTACCTTCCCCTTAATCGGCACACCCACCCAACTTGATCAACCCTGGATCATTCCTCACGCATCCATTCCATCACTTTACGTACAACTCATCCTCACACTCTCATGTACCACCATCTCTCATGTGTACTTCCACCCAGAACCCGTGGGTTTAGCGTCCTCATCGAACCACTCGTAGTCAATCCACTTTCGATTTGTCCTCACTGATGAAATATATTTGTATTTTTTGGCCAACGTGACCAAGGCTAGGTTGATTCGCGAAGGGACGAGCTACCTGCGACTGTAGAATTCCAAAAAGGATGCTTTATCCTCCCATCCCATCCCTATTCGTTTCACTTTACCCAGTTGGGCAATCAATGTTGCAGACGTTTCGGTCAATACATCCCCTCCGTCCAAGCCATTGGGTAGGACATTGCTCAACATGAACGTTGCAGAACTTGGGGATTCGGAAGGTATAAGGAGCCGGATAGATACCGTAAGTGGAGAGAGTGTGCTTGCAAGGGTGAAGAGATGTGGGAATGGGTTCAACACATTTGAGGGGATCGAGTGGCTGATGGATGGGATGAAATTCGTTGGCGGATCGTATCTATGAAAACGGTGACTAGGCGCTCGGACAGAGGTCGAAGGGCGAGACTCCACCTTGTACACATGAGGAAGACCTTGTATCCCTTCACAGGGATGTTCCTCTCGTGCTTGAAGACGTCCGCAAACCGGAGCAAACCTCGTCCGTTGCTCGTCGTACACTCGGGAAACACAACGACAGGGCCATGTGCCTGTTTCCTCACTTCGTCCAGATTTTCGTATTTTTCCTTGTCGTTGGAGGGTTGGGTGGGGATCCTTCCAGTACGGATGATCATGGACCAAAGCGAAACGACGTTGAAACCAATGACTCTCGCGCGAGGAGTTGGTTGTCGAGTTTTAGAGGCGAAGGTGGCGGAATTTGAGATTGCGGCCGAGCCTGTGCCGGTTCGGCGGCCGAGTGTGTGGATAGTGGGGGTCGAAGAGGCGTCGGAGTCGAGTTGGACGGGCTCTGTGATTGGGAGGACGAATGTCGGATCGAACCTGCGGAGAAACCCTAGCTGTCAGGACGAGTGTGAGATGGGTAGGAGGATAAGTGGTACCTGAACGCGAGCCATAAGAGTTCAACCCATGATACCCAGTTTGAGACGATGATATCCCCAGCGCGTGGGCTCCAACTTTCATTTATCCGACTTCGTCTGTGGAAGTACTGTTAGAGAGACAGAAGGTGAGATGTTTCCAGCCGACGTACCCTCTC
The DNA here is from genome assembly GCA_014904855.1 of Thelephora ganbajun. NCBI lineage: Eukaryota > Fungi > Basidiomycota > Agaricomycetes > Thelephorales > Thelephoraceae > Thelephora > Thelephora ganbajun. The sequence goes on along the minus strand of MU117964.1, from coordinate 598,949 downwards.
TTCTTGTTGACAACCTCGACAGGCATCCACCAGAAACCAAGTATGAGGAGGATCAAACGTGCGAATACTGTAGCAAAGAGACGTTTCACGATTTGTACGGGCGGTATGGCCTACCAGGACGGTGTGAACCCACTTTCTTGCAGAGCGTTGGACGAAAAACTCACCGACAGAACCGACAAGACAGAGTCTAACAAGAAATACAGGAGGCCAACCACTATCACCACGAGTACCCTCGCCACCCCGATGATAATTCCAAGGGGTAAAAGTGCCCTTTGTAAGAATCCACTGCCAGAGGTGGATACTGGTGTGAGGAAAGGCTTTAACGAAGGATTCCTTTGAGCCCTCTTCGGATTGCATGCGAGTTTCGTTTTCGACGCACATGTATGCCAGTTCCTGGATCCTACAAGTTCTCACGAAAGTGAATCAGGACTTCCGGGTGAGGTGGGTATTGTCGCTCACTCTAAAAGCTGAGAACTTTTCCATAATCCTGGTACTTGGACCTTGGAACTTGAGTGACGTTGCTTCGGGATGATTGACCTGTGTGCCACGGAACGAGGCCGAAGGTTTGCCGGAGGGCGATCGGCATGCAGCAAGCCGGGAAACTCCGATCGCAGCGGTGTTTGGCCCTGGATGACAGAACGGAACGTTCTTAATACCTCCTTGTGCCTCAGCGACAAACATCGACGAGCTGAGCGCAGGTCCACCCCTAAACTACCTCAAAAATGACGATGGAGAAGTCTTTTCTGCAGACTACAGTGGATTTGGTCAAGCATTATGCAAAGGTGACTTGGCAACGATACAGGAAACTCGGAATATGGGGAAAGGTTGGCATCCTTCCCCGCTTGACTCTTCGAGCGGTGTTGCTCTCGGATCGTGCATTTGACTAATGTGTCTGTGGGACACTGTAGTTGTTCATCTGGTTTCTGATCACTTTCTACATCACGCTGGGTGTTGTCCTCGTCCTCAAAGGCGCAGTCATTGCGCAGGCCATGTACGATCTGGCTCAAAAGCTTAGTAACATGAAGTATGGATGGTTGATCATCCTCGGTTTCATGAGTGCGTCATCGCCTTCATCGTCTACTGTTTAACGTTACGCTCCACCACCCGTGCCGGATTATCTAACTCCTAATTGTCCGGTTCTAGTCCTGGTTTCATTCCCGCCTATGACAGGCCACACCACTGCCATGACGCTGTGCGGATTCGCGTACGGAATGAAGGGGTTCTTCGTCGGTCTTGCCGGTTCCGTCTTGGGGGCCACCGCGGTCTTTGTCGTTTTGAGGTTCCTGTTTTCCAAACGGCTCCGAAAGTGGTCCGCTACGAATAATAAGTGGACTGCCTTGGAAACTGTCGTGGTGAGCATCTAGTCAGGTTCTGCGCGTCTGCTGAGGCATTTACGCGTGCAATTTCAGAAAACTAAGGGCCTTCCGTTGGTGATTCTGATTCGGCTGTCTCCCATGCCGCCTTGGGCGTATGCTAACACACTCTTTGCCGTAAGTCTCCGATCTGTAACTCCCATTTCCCTTCGTCAATTGATCGGATACCCACAGTCGATCCACACAGTCGCCCTTTGGCAGTTCATCGTTGCAACGCTCTTCCTCTCTCCTAAGCTACTCCTTCACACTTTCATCGGCTCTCGGCTTGCCCCCCTCTCGGATGGCGAACAGCGACAGGAGATGGATACACAGACAAAGATAATTAACGGCTGCTTGGTTGGCGGAGGGATTCTCCTTGGCATTGCCGCGTCCGTGATCGTGTATCGTCTCGTCCAACGTCAGCTTCGACATCTGAAAGGTGTATCACCTTCTACCGAAGGAGATATTATTGAAGCCCTTGAGGAAGCAGATGAAGGGGCTTCGTTGTTAGGCAACCTCTCATCGGAGTCTTTGTTGGAAGAGGGGAACCGCCAACAACCCCCGGTGATCCGAGACCGAGACGAGGACGATTAGACCAGCCTCACATAATTGTACTTTCATACGTACAGGATTCGTAAATTATTCTCCACATACGTACTCTTAATACTAGCGCATTATATACAGCGAGCGAGTCCAGGAACAAGGAACCTAAGTCGACATAAAAAGCAGTGGGGACAGGACCATCTACAAGATGAGTGTGAACGACATAACTTACAGATGGGGGATGAACGGATGAAGGGATTTAGTAGTGGTGGAGGAAAAGGAGGGAAAGTGAAGCCCCTATGAGGAATACCAAAATATACAATCGACTGTCCTTGCCACTCCGCCTTGCCTCTCTGAGCTGCTCGTTACCCTTCTCCGTCGTGGACGTTGTGGCTATCGCGTCCTCGAACAGTTGATCCGTCAGCTCTGTCTGATGGGTCAAATGCGCGATCAACTCCGTCTGAAGCTGACTGATCTCCAAGAGCCTCGATTCCGCCTGTTGAACAGAAGCAAGAGTATCCTGAACGTTTCGTAGGATAGCAGCGTTTTCGTCTTCGAATTGCATGATCTGAGACGCGGTCAACTCGTACTCGTCTTCGTCGTCGTCCTCAATATCCTCCACCGGCGTCGTGGTGTAGCTCGGTCTTGTTTCGTTCCAACTTGAGTTGACACCGATCGTTGCGGCTAAACTTGAGGCCAGGTTGGATGATGCATTTCCAAACCAACCAGTAGATGTACTGCTCTGAGCTTGTTCTGGACCAGAAACGGAGATGGGGATGGAGGACTGGTGACCCATGAGAGCCGCCTCTTTCGCCGCTCCGGACCCAAGCGTATGTGTCCTCTCCAGCTGACGCTTTATACGTTCCTCTTGCATCTCCTTTTGCGCCTGACTCGCCTCGGCGAGCCGTCGATTAAGGTACCAAGTGATACTCGCATGATGAGCAGCAACGAAATCCGATGCGGCCGCCGCTTCCGATCCTTGTAACAGCCTCGCAGGAAGGAACTTCGCAAGCGGGTTCACTTTACTGGCAGTAAGCTCTGCTCTGCCTAACCACCAAACAAAACACCTGTAAAGGTCGATTTTTCAGGTTCCTTTGGTCAATATACGAGGAACCTTTCGTACGCGTTTCGAGGACCTCCATCTCTTTCACCCTATCGGCGCATTTAGTCAGGATCAACCTCGCTTGCAAGTCGATTTGATCTCGCTCTTCGTTTGTGAGGTAGCGGATATTGGACCAGGATTCTTCGGAACCCCCGAGGTCGAGGGTGCGTGTCGGTTGGCGGGAGGCGTGAGGGCGTGTGTCCATGTTCAAGTAAGGTTTTCGGATGTGGGAGAGCATTCGTGTCAGAGTGATGATATGTTTGAGCTTTGGTGTGTTTCAAATCAGCCGGGTTCACAAATACACGAGAAGAACAACGCACCACAGCGTACCCTTCTTTCAAGTACTCTTTGTTGAAGACGTCCTTGCCAGGGTTTGCCTTTGGCGCTCGTTTCCGGTGGGGTTCGGGGGTGGAAACCTTCTTCTCGGCCAACATCTTCCTGAACTCAGATGTTCGATTAATAGACATGTTTTTGGACAGCGAATGTACACCGTAGGGCGAGTGAGAGGGCTGAGAGATTCGAAGTCAAAGAGTAAGGGATGTTCCACGCAAGCCAGTGAGCTATATTAGTATATAGCGAGGTGCGTGGAATGCGAATATGAATCCACGTGACTTCCCCCTCGGGCATCAAAACGCGTGGCTAGTCGTTTTTTGCTTTTTCCCTCAGTCTTTCACCACGGCGGCCCTTAGCCTCATCAAGGATTACCAGCGTCCTTTGGTTTTTTGTTTGTTTCTTGAACGAGGTCCTATACGTCGTGGTAGAGCGACCCGATCCACGTTTGAAGCGTTCTACGACAGTTGTTACCGGAGTTCGCCATAGATCTGGAATCCACATATTTTTCTGAAACCTTGTCAACGAGAACCCTCCGTGCACAGCTTCGTGAGACCGGAGCATCCGTACAGACACCGCACTCATAGATCGACTCCCTGGCGACCCGCGCGTTGTGCTACACACTGCCATCCTCATGCCTGAGGAGTGCGCCGCAGCCATGAGGGTTTGAAACGGCTACGCATAGTCCATGCACTTCAGGATACTATGAGATCATTGCGACAGAAATGGTTGATTCTACAGGCTCAAATAACAAGAGGGTGCATGTGGAATCCACTACAGGCCATCTTCTAATCTACGACCAAACGAATTCCGGCACGCTTTTCCTTCGGCAATGTTAACAGGTGGAACTTGAGCCGTTGACGATATTGCTTGTTATCGCAACATCTCCTCTCGCCTGGGCGAACACCAAGTCAGTCGAACTACGCGCAGAAAAATGTGAAAGAAAATCAAACTCACGGCAATACTCGTCCCGTTCTCCAATAACGACGCGGAACTTGGTAAGAGTTGCGAGCTGCATAGCGTCCTGCTTCCTGACAAGAGAACAGCCGATAGCTGCAACCTCTTCGATCTCACAACCACCTTCCTTCATCCTACTTTCGACAAGGCGAACCAGTGTCGTCCCTCTAACGTGCTGACACCAACGAAGGTCAATTCGTTGGAGATCGGGACACAGCCCGTTCTCTCCAAACATCTTTTCGATGACCGCGCCGTCAATATCCGAGTCGTGCAAGTGGAGTTTCCGTAGCTTTGGCAGAAGCGGCAAAGTCGAGAGCCACTGTGCTGGCCAAATATCAACCCCGTCGAGCTCCAACGTCTCAACGTTTGGCGAGTCTTCCAGGAAGCGGATGAGATGGGATGGGGCATCAAACACCTCCGGGTCGGGTTGTACGTGTGCGTGTAGGTGAGTGAGCGAGGGGGCGGTAAGGTGGTTTAGGATCGGGAATTCACCCGTACGGAGATCATCGTAGACGAGGGTCCTAAGATTCGGTAGCTCGATGTTTGGGATGTCAAGGGGAGCCATCGATACAAGGATCGTTACTCCCAACCGAAGGTTCAAAGTCTCCAGCTCGGGGAGGTTCCGCAACGCCTCGATGATGACACGGGGAGTCTCGATACCGGAACCGACGATATCGCTGTATTCTATGCGTAGGGAAGTGAGCCGAGGAGGGAGATCCCTGGGTAGAATGTTCCCCACGATCGAAACGGAAGCTAGAGTGGAGACATCCCGGAAGGCGTTAGTGAAACCGGTGGTGCCTTCTGCCGCCTCGATGTTCTCGTCGATCGTAAAAAGCGATACATAAATTGAACGTAATCTCGTGAAACGGGTAGTGCACATAGCGAGAACCTGTCGCGTGTCGGCGAGGTGAAGATCCAAGGTGAGACTGATCCACCGCTCCGAGTGCTCCAACAACAGAGCCATAACTTGTCCTAGGGTGGTGGTAGGGACGGTGTGTACGATTGTCACATGCAGGAATGCCTGGCGGGCCATGGACAGCCAGTACTCCGTCCAACCAACGGGGTCCCGCATATCAAGGTTGACGGTGACACGGGACCACACGCTAGGGTGAGACTGAGCAGCAGCCCTCCAGGCCGAACAGACGTGAGAGACGACGACCGGTGCACGAGTCCAGCCCGTCTCGGAGGCATGTTCGAAAATCTTGGCAAGGAGCTCTTGGGGGATAAGACGCGCGAGGGTCATTGCGGCCTGGCATTTGCGGATGGTGAGGACGTGGGCGTAAGACCTGGTACGTAAGGCACTGAGTTGTCTTGAACAAGCCTCAATCTCTTCATTCAACAAAGTGAGTGAGCTCTCGTTCTTAGCGATCAACGCTTGGAGTTCGGTGACATCCTGTGGAGATGGCTGTCTGCGAAAGACGTTTACGTCTGCGAGGATTGTCTGTCTTCCTCGGTTGTGAGCTCCGGGGACTTGCATTCCGAGACCGAGGAGACGAACTCAGGGCTACTCATCTTGTTGGACGCTTGGAGTGACGAACACTCTCGAATCTACTTACAGCGACTGCTTAGGGTCGCAGGAATGGAGGGAAACCCGGTCCAGGCCAGTCACGTGTACGGATGGATTCTGATCTGCCGTTTGGTGCTCGTCCCGCTGAAGGGAGGTAGCCCCAGTAAGTTGACGAGTGGGTCGGAAGCTGCAGACGTTCAATGAGCAAATTATCACCGAGAGCGTGAATCACGCGCTCATCCTTTTACCTCGGTGTGATATCGTCCGTAGCGCATTCGAGGGATCGTGGTTAAAGAAAAAGTCGAGAGCTGCTAGGCAGCAGAGATTTTTCGCCCCTCACATAGCATGATCATCGTTGGCATGTGGCTGGGATGGAATTTGAGATTTGAGCGCGACCCAGTCGCTTATCCGCTTACCACAACCTTCCCAACGCGTGAATTGTTCCCAAACGTGAGCACTTTCTTGGTGTTTCCTGGTCGCTAGTGATGATTCAGAGTGGAATCTCTACCTTTCCCTGGATCTACGCCTTGTGGAATCGTATGAAGATCGGGTTCGACTGTTCCCAAGCCGAACCCGTCGTATTCAGATACTTCTGAAGCGACCAACCTTGTATCGAGAACTATTCGCGCTAATCCAAGTTCCCTTCTCCCTAGAATGGATCCAAGACGAGCCCGCGATCCAAGGTTGGCGCGTGCTCAGCAACAACGGCAACCCTCCGACTCACCTGCACCATCCGCCATCCCTCCGCACATCAAGCCCCAGTCTACACCTCAACCATTCGAGAATGAAACACCACCGTACTCCACACCGACACCTCCTCAGCCTTTTTTACAAGCCACATCAGAGCTGGATATGATACCTGGGTTGGAACTTCCCCCCCAGACATATAAGCAAAGACCATTGTTTTGTGTTGTATGTGCGAGCAATCAGGTACGTCTCATTGCGAACATCGCTTTGTTTAGTCGTTGAGGTTTGATCACAGAATCGGTCAATGGAAGGCCATAATGTTCTATCGTAGGTCGCCATTTACAACCCAATATCACAACCACTGATGAATCGACAGTAAGGCCGGTTATCGAGTGATTTCCGCAGGTACCGGATCTGCTGTAAGGTTGCCTGGTCCCTCGATAGACAAGCCAAATATCTTCCCCTTCGGAACACCCTACAACGATATTTATGAGGAGTTGAATGCCAAGGATCCAAGATTGTATGCGTCTGGAGTAGATTCTGTCCTGGATTGAATACTCATTTGCACTTTAGATACTCTGCCAGTGGCTTGCTGCAAATGCTCGACCGGAATAGAAAGGTCAAACTGGCACCTGAACGATGGCAAGAAAGCAAACAAGTCGCTGACATTGTTATCACTTGTGAGGAGCGGTGTTACGATGCTGTTTGCGATGGTAAGTGCAAACCCTTTGCCCGAGATGCAACTTCCGGCCCACTCGACCAGATTTGCTTAATCGTGGCGGCGAGTTCAATAAACCGGTGCATGTAATAAACATCGACATCAAGGATAACCACGAGGAGGCGCTGATTGCTGGACGGGCAATGCTCGATCTCGCTGCAGCGGTTTGTTCACCCTCTGTATGATGCGATGTTACTCAAGCTCACCCCTTTCTAGATCGAGGCTTCTGAAGACATTGACGAAGATATGGATGGGATCCTGCGTGCTCATCAAGAGAAGCATCCCCACAACATTCTGCATTGTGTCGCCTACTACTAGACTGCGTTACAGCACAACTGACTACCATTGTAATATATTGCACAACCTTTCCGCCAAATTCCTTGCCGTACCTTTTGATCGAGCGTCTGCTGTGGAATTGATATCACGTGTTATACAAAACCACATCCGAAGTAGTGAACCGGGTTGGATCAAATAACAACTTGACTTCCGTTCAAGTCCTATCCGCCATCTGCTTTGCCTCTGTTGCAGCTGTCGACGATGCCCGGTGACTCTGTGATCCATTCTTTGGCTGGTGCCGCAGGAGGCATCGTCGCGATGACTACCACATAGTCAGTCACTCTGCTTCGGCGTCACTCATTCTCGAGAACTGAGCTATAAATACATGAATGATTGGTCGGCGTGACAGCCCTTTGATATTTCTCTCGACCAGAGCTGCCGTCGAGACTAAGAACGAGAAAAAGGTGAATAACACCGCCCCTCCCGAAGAGTGCTTACATTGACTGCCGACTGGGAATAGACCACTTACGAGGCCGTCAAGGACATTGTAAAACGCGAGGGGGTACTTGGATTATACAGCGGGCTCGGCTCGAGTTTATGGGGAATTGCTGTCACGAATGGGTAGGAACGTAACTTGTAAGCCAGACATCCTATACTGAACTCCTTTTCAGGGTTTACTACTATTTCTATGAACGAACGAGGGGTATCGTGTTGTCGTCAAGAGGTGGCAGCAAAGGATTGAATACCCTAGAGTCCATGATTACGGGGTTGATTGCTGGTAGGACCGCAGTGACATCTTTACCTGGGAGACCGACCTGACTCGGGGCAGGCTCCGCGACTTCAATCATTAGCAACCCCATCTGGGTTGTCCAGACTACCCAGGCGGTCCAAAGTATGGGGAAGCTGGCCGACTCATCCTCGTCCACGTCTACTCTCCAACCAATTGAGAAACTATCCATCCTCCAGACTATTGGGCACATCCTCGCTACCGATGGCCCTCTTGGCTTTATGCGCGGCGTTGGCCCAGCACTAGTGCTCGTCATCAACCCGGTGATCCAATACACCATCTTCGAACAGCTTAAGAACATACTCGTGAGGCGACGGACTGCAGCGTTGCGTGCTGCTGGAGGAGCCGCTGCCGTGGCTGCTATTTTGACCGACCTGGACTTTTTCTTGTTAGGCGCACTCTCAAAATTCAGTAAGCGACGGTTTCCTGTACGAGCCGTGGGATTTTCGCTGAACCCTTACAGTTGCAACTGGGTCAACGTACCCGTATATGTAGGACATGTTGAACGATTTTTGGCATGTGACCTCTCACTGCGACTTTTAGCGTTGTAAAGAGCAGGCTCCAAGCAGGCCACGCCAAGTACAAGTCCGCGCTCGATGGTATTCTCTCGATTATAAAGAACGAGGGTGTCGGAGGAGTCTACAAAGGTGTCGGAAATAAGCTCCTCCAGAGTGTTCTTACTGCCGCAATCTTGTTCGTAGGGCAGAAGAAGATTTATGAGGTGGTTAAGAAGGTAAGTGTTCTACTCCGCAGAACATAGGAGTATCCCGCCTGCAAGGTAAATTGATTTGGTTGGAACTCCAGGCTTTGACAACGACCCCTCTTAAGAGGGTTGCTTGAAATATTAACACCACAATTCTAATGTTTTTTACGTACCCAAGAAGTATGAGTCTGAGTTGATCACTGTCGGATAATGAATATGGGCCCCTGGGCAGGTTGGCATCTGAGGTCTGAGGGTCGGGAGCTGGAAGTCTAGAGATGAGATTTACTGAGCACATGATCGCCCCTCTCTTCTCGATCAACCTCTCATCGAAAAATTTGGAATCTTGTCAAGGTCCCGCAGAGGTCAAGTTGCCACGTCTCAAAAACGCTCGGTGTACGCGACTTTAGCTTAGGGACAAATAGAGCGACGCCATGAATGTTTCCCAGTCGATTCCATCCACCGTACAAAGCATCTCCTTCTCGTTCCTGACCACGGAGGATATCCGTCGCGTCTCCGTCAAGCAGATCATCAACCCGACTCTTCTGGATGACCTTAACCGACCGAATTTAGGGGGATTGTACGACCCTGCGTTGGGCCCGAGTGACCGAAATGACTTGTGCGTGGTGTATACTCGGACCTAAGCCCAGTCGTTTCCTAAATGAAAGTGGCACCCGACCTACGATAGGTGCAAATCTTGTCATGCAAGTTACGACTCATGTCCCGGGCACTTTGGCCATATAGAACTCCCCGCACCTGTCTTCCATCCACTTTTCATGGTTAACATGTTTAACCTTCTCCGCGCGACCTGTTTATTCTGCCATCACTTTAAGGCGAAACGGGTAGAAGTAAGCATGTGTGACTGAACCCAAACGTTACATGAGATAACCGTTAGTTTGCCAGGTCGCCAAATTTGCTGCCAAGCTCCGTCTCCTCGAACGCGGTCTACTAATCCCGGCACAGAAAATCGATGACTTACAACTTTATAGGGTGAAGGATGAAGATGCCGCAGAAGAAGGCCAGGATGATGTCGTCTTGAATGTTAGGCGAATCAACGACTACGTCGAGAAAGCCTTCAAGGTGCATGGCAAGGGACAACGAGATGCATACAAGGACGAACTTGTATTCCAGACGAAGAAAGAGGTTATCACAGAGTTTCTGAAATACGCTATGCTCAAGAAATGTGCAAATTGTTCTGCGTGCGTAGATGATGTTCCTCGTACGTGTATAGAACCGACAGCTGACTCTTCCTTTGGTTTTGGAATCCAGCTTTGGCCACACTTTTCGAAAGGAAGGTCACACCAAGATCATCGAATACGAGCTGACGAAGAAGCAGAAAGATATTCACAATATGCTCGAGATTCGGAGACCCAGTGTTCTTTCTTCCATACCGACGGGGAACTCATCTGGGCAAGGGCCCAAGCGGGGAGACTCTGACGTCGAGGTGTCTGACGCGGAGTCGGAACGGGGAGGGCCAACGGCGTCGGACGAGGAACAGGAACAGGAACGAAATGAGCAACCGGCGAAGTCTGCCAGCGGGAAGATCAAGGGCGCTCGTGGCAGAAACGAGCGAGTGGTCGCTCCTGAGGAGGTTCGCGCGCACCTGAGACGACTGTATGCAAATGAGGTTGTGATGTGTTCACTTCTATTTGGTCGCCACGGTCCGTTCGCAAAACTTTCCAAGGGGGGTTATTCGCTGGCTTCTGCAGACATGTTCTTCATGGAAGTTATTCCCGTCACCCCAACGCGATTTCGGCCACCCGCAAAGCTCGGGGATACTCTCTTTGAACACCCGCAAAACGAGTTATTGACGAGGCTGCTGAACACCTCGTACCGTTTACGAGATCTGAACGCGGAGCTCAATGCCGTCTCTATGAAGAGTGCCGAGTACGACGAGGACGTCAGGCGGTCTGTCCTGCAGGATCTCCTGAATACTCTCGTCCAGCTCCAGATCGATGTGAACAGCTTGATCGATAGTAGCAAGAATCCGCAGCCCGTTCGAAAGGGAAAGCTTCCTCCTGCTGGTGTGAAGCAGGGGCTTGAGAAGAAGGAGGGCCTGTTCAGGAAAAACATGATGGTATATCTTTCTTTCGTCCGGACTCAATCAGGGAGTGGTTTTAATCTTGACGCTTTTCAAGGGCAAACGAGTCAACTATGCCGCTCGTTCGGTCATTTCGCCAGATGTTAACATTGAACCGAACGAGATCGGAATACCGCCGGTTTTTGCTCGGAAACTGACGTACCCCGAACCCGTGATCCCTGCAAACTTGGAGAAGCTACGACAGGCTGTTATTAACGGACCAGATCACTATCCTGGCGCGAAGATGATCGAGTACGAAGATGGCCGACTCCAATCACTTGTGAGGACATACGTTCATTCCGGCCGATCAGGATCTCCAATGATTTGTTGTAGGATAAACTCAGCAGAGATCAACGGAAGGCACTAGCTAACACACTCCTCACGGTTTCTGAAAGTGCCAGCGGTAGTACCCACGGGTCGTACATTCCCAAGGGAGCCGTGAATAAGAAGGTGTATCGTCATTTGGAGGATGGAGACATCCTTATTCTCAATCGGCAACCTACCCTGCACAAACCTAGTATGATGTGCCACAAAGCCAGGGTTTTACTCGGGGAGAAAACGATTCGGATGCACTACGCTAATTGGTGAGTGTGTCTCGATCCTTTGAGTCGTCAGCCCCTCGTTAATTTTGTCTAGTAATTCATATAATGGTGCGTGAGGGTGGACTTTTTGTGTATGTTCCACCTCGCTGATAGGGTTATGCAGCTGATTTCGATGGTGATGGTGAGTTCACCGTTTTAGACTTTCCTCACAGGTGGTAAGTCCTTACCTTGCACAGAGATGAACATCCATTTCCCACGTAAGGGATTCTAAGTTACCTGGATATCCCAACTTGACTGTCATCAGAGAATCAGATTGCACGCGCCGAAGCCTATCATATTGCTAATACTGATAATCAGTACTTGGTACCAACATCGGGGAAGCCCCTTCGTGGCCTCATCCAGGATCACGTCGTCGCCGGAGTTTGGATGACGAATCGTGACACGTTCTTCACGCGCGAAGAGTACTTCCAGCTCTTATATGGCGCTCTCAAACCCGAAGACGGTCTTTCACACCATAGCGGATTGCTTGTCACCCTGCCCCCTGCGATTGTCAAACCTCGTGCGTTATGGACAGGAAAACAGATCGTACGTTTGAAGACTTTCAGTGTCTGAGATAATCTAATGTGTTATAGATTTCTACGATTATGAAGAACATTACTCCTTCGATCGCCGAGGGTCTCAATTTGAATGCGAAGGCCAAAGTCCCTGGAATGCTTTGGGGTAAAGAATCCGGTGAGGATAAAGTGATCTTCATGGACGGAGAACTGCTCTGTGGTATCTTGGACAAATCTGCTTTCGGTGCCTCTGATTATGGTCTCGTTCACTCCGTCTACGAGGTGTACAGCGCGGAAATCGCCGGGAAACTCCTAGGAATCCTCAGCAGACTCTTCACGAAGTTTCTCCAACACCGCGCTTTCACTTGTCGAATGGACGATCTTGCACTGACTCCCAAAGGAAACGCCAGAAGGCGGGAACTCCTCATCCGCGGCGCCGGGCTTGGTACCGACGCTGCGATCGAAAACTTCCCTTCGTTGGCTGGGGTACAGGAGAAAAAACGTGGCCCGGCTCTCAAGACTCTGTTGGAGGGGGTTCTTCGAGATGACGGTAAGATGGCTGGACTGGACATGACCGTCAAAAAAAAGATGGCTAGTTTGACGAAATCCATTGCCGATGCTGTCATGCCCTACGGTCTTCTCAGGCACTTCCCCCATAACCACATGCAGGTCATGACGCAGTCCGGCGCAAAGGGTAGCACTGTCAATGCCCAACAGATCTCGTGCGCCTTAGGTCAGCAGGAGCTCGAGGGTCGTCGCGTACCCGTCATGGTCAGCGGGAAGACGCTACCTTCTTTCAAACCGTTTGAGACCAAGGCGATTGCCGGTGGATACATTGCGAGCCGGTTCCTGACTGGAATAAAACCCCAGGAGTTCTTCTTCCATTGTATGGCTGGGCGAGAGGGTCTCATTGATACAGCCGTCAAAACTTCTCGTTCCGGGTACCTCCAACGGTGCCTTATCAAACATCTTGAGGGTATATGCGTTCACTACGACCATACTGTTCGCGGGAGCGACTCCTCCGTCTTACAATTCCATTACGGTGGCGACTCTCTGGACGTGACGAAACAGAAACACCTTACTCAGTTCGAGTTCATGGCTCAGAACCAAGTCTCGTTCGTGAATAGGTATCAACCTCGGAATGCCCTCGGTCTCGTCGATGATCGCCAAGCATTAGAGTACATGAAGAAGGTGATCAAGAAGTCTGTCAAGCGGGTGGGAGTGTCGAGGAGGTCGAAGAGGGACGCCCTTGATCCCGCTTTGACCAAGTTTAGTCCGAGTGGATACTTAGGTGCAACTTCGGAGAAGTTCGCGGAGAATGTGAACAAGTACATCAAGGCGAATCCTGACGGTTTGTTCAAGGTGAAGGACGAGGGTGATACCCTACCGAAGGTCAAACGAAAGGCCAAACATGGCTTAGTAAAGAAAGCACAGTTCCAGGCGTTGATGAATGTCAAGTATATGAGGAGTCTCATCGAGCCTGGCGAGGCTGTGGGGTTACTTGCATCCCAGGGGTAAGGACGGTAGCGTTGATCCCATAACATCGGATCAACTGACTTTTGGCTCCAGTATCGGAGAACCTTCGACGCAGATGACGTTGAACACTTTCCACTTTGCCGGTATGTCTGCTGAGTTGCAACTCGAATTGATTCTGAACTTTGGAACAGGACACGGTGCCGCTAATGTCACCCTTGGCATCCCACGTTTACGAGAAATCATCATGACCGCGTCCACAAAACCAAAAACGCCATCGATGCGTATCACTGTTCGTCCAGGTCGAGGCGTGGAGGAGATCAAAAAGTTCTGCAAGACAGCCAGTCGCCTGACGCTCTCGCAAGTGGTCGACTCGGTAGTTGTTACCGAGAAGCTTGTCACGGAACAGGGCCAGAGGAACAAGGTCTTCACCATCAAGATCAACTTCTTCCCTGAGGAGGAGTACCGGACAGAGTACGATATCACCCCAGCTGAGATCAAGAAGTCCTTTGGAATCAAGTTTGCGCAAGTCATGAAGAAGGAGATTCAGATAGAGCTGAAGAAGCTGGATGCAGACTTGAAGAGCCAGATATCCGCTTTGGGGAAAGGTGAGGCGGAGAAGGAATCAAGGAGCGGTCGAGGTGTTGCTGCTGAAGATGCCGATGATGATGAACCGGCTGCTCCGGCAGATGACGGTGCTAGCGAAGTTGGGGATGGGGACGCCGACACCGCCAAGCGAGCGAGGCAGCAAGCAGAGCAGGTCTCGTATGAGTCGGACGAAGAGAGTGAAGAGGCGTTGGATGATGAGGCTATCGAGGCTATCTACACCGAACCGGGGAAAGAGACGGAAGGAGATGAAGAAAAGTCCAAGGCCAAGGGATCAAGCAGTGTCGAACACCAGTTTCACCTGAACTTGCCCGTTGCTTCGTCTTTCAAATTCACGACGAAGCAGTGTACAATACAACTAACGGTAAGGCATATCTGTCAATGTGCTCGTGGCTGCTACTCACAACCTTCTTAAGTTTGGTGCGGATATACCCAAGTTGTTACTCGTTGGATTAGTGGAAAGGACCTGTGCGAAGACGGTCGTGAGAGAGATTCCCGGAATCGTGAATTGTTTCCAGCTCTTAGGGGACAATGACAGCGAGAAGATCGTGGTACAATCACCTGATCGTGTCTTTGATCCACTCACCTCATTCCACCTCGTCTTCACAGCTTTCTACCAATGGCTCGAACATTGCTGGTCTCTGGGAACTTTCTTCTTCTGGAGATCCACTGATCAGCGTCGACGATATCTACACAAACCATATAGATGAAATCCTGCGGACGTATGGTGTGGAGGCCGCCCGTACGGCGATCGTGAAGGAGATGAGCGTCGTCTTCGGGGTCTATAATATTGATGTCAACATCCGCCACCTCGAACTCATCGCTGATTACATGGTGCGATTCTCGCTTTCGCTAGGTGCCTTTGGGTTGACCATATTCTAGACGTTTGAGGGTGGTTACAGACCCTTCAACCGTCGGGGTATTTCGACAAATCCATCACCCCTCCTGAAGGCGTCGTATGAGACCACAGCCGCATTCTTATCCGATGCCGCTCTTCATGGTGACTTTGATGATCTCACTACGCCTTCAGGAAACATCGTTCTTGGTAGACTCAGTCGCGTGGGTACAGGTGTTTTCGACGTTGTAACGAAAGTGGAATATTAGATTGCGTGACGGATGTCACAAACGCGGTCGCGTTACGGGACGCGATTAGCCTCCGTCTGTTCTCAACTTCCAACATCCCTTTCACGTTCTACCGGTTCTTTCAACGTACCCCCCAGACTATCCACACTACACAATGGCCTCTCGACCTGGCCCGTTACGCGACTTGCCTCTTGAACGATTCATTGACGTCCCATTCACACCCGTTCCCACTACCCCACAGCGAACACATAAGCGCCCTTTATCTCCTGGAACGCCCAACCTATTCAGCCCGACAAAGAGACGTATCTTGGCTCAGGAAGGCGTGTTCTCTCCTGAGAAGACAGTCAAGAGTTCCATCACTGCGTCTGACCGCGCTTTAGTCATCCATGACGTTCTAAGGCAAAGTCCGGCATTTAAGTTGGATTTTGGTCGATTGCCACAAACCGATGGAAAGGTTGCGTCGACTTCACGTCTCTTTGAAGACTACTTTGTAGACCCCACTCCGGAACACTCGCGTTCGCCGCGTCGACACGACCACGACCACTCGTCATTGCCGATCTTGAATGCATCACCATCTCAGCTACTCTCCATTCCACCGCCGTCGTTAAATCCTCAGACGAATATCCACTACCCGGGTTTTGATGTCTGGGTAAACCGAGATCTCGGCCCCACTTCAGCGTCAAGCCGTTCTTGCTTAGGCGATTCGCAAGCCTCAGATGAGGACAAGGAAAACTCACACGACGACAAGGAGAATGTTCACCCGAAGACCAAATGGCGGACTGGGCTATCGAAGCGGTTGAAAAGAGTTTCACTCGTGTCTCCCAAAGAACTGCGACGTCCAAATACCCCCAAGATACCCTTCACGCCGCTCAACGCCGGGAGTTCCCTCAAAGCACGTCTACCGCGCGAACTGACACTGGGCAAGGCTCCGAAGGTCGACGGAGATGAGATGAAGAGGAGAAGGGAGTTACTGGCGATGGAATTGGACGGTGATGATGATTCCGATGACGACCTTTGACGATAAAGGCTAGACATGCAAGCAGACGGACTAGTAGAAGTGCCTTGTACAATCGCAACTTTCTCTGTACTTACTTCTGCACTTTAACCTTGTAACATTCTCCAATCGATTGAGTCCCGGGTCTGCGCTGCGTCCTTGTTGATCGACACGTGACCGGAAATTCGGTCTCCGCCTGAAAGAGTTGAAACCTCACCGCCACTACATCCGGGAAAAGCCAAACACGGTCGCCGGCCGCCTCAGACGCGTCCGCTTTCTCCGACTCCGTCCCAGATCGCGTTCCTGCAAGGACGTATGATCAAGGCCATCACTATCCTCGAGACCTCTATGGTGGCTCCTACTCCCGGCAAACGGAAAACTCCCGACGATGTCAACCCCTTGAACGCGGTCATCAAGAAACGAAGAGAGGTGAACGTGTTTCCAGAATCACAATCTTTGTCTTTCGTGTTTATTCTCGTCTCCAGCCGAGCACCCAGGGACATGCGTCAAACAAGTTGAAATGTGCGTCGTAGATCAATTGAGTGCGTAAAATGAAAGGCTGATCGTTGTGTGGTATGTAGTTCTTAACGGTGGCGATGAAGAAACTGGTGGTCTCGTCATCGTGCGGGCAGCCTCGTCTACAGACAAGACGAGCAGTCAAGAGCCTCCCTCCTTTCAGCCCCCCTCTCGATCCCGATCGCTATCTGTCTCAAGTCAAGCCCCAGGTCCCCCTCTGAAACGACTCAAATCGCTCACCTCCGTGCCCTCGTCTTCGAGCCGCAAACCGTTGAGTTCCTCCCAGAGTATTCGAGACGAAAGGGAGGCAGAGGAAGATGTGAGGCGGATGGAGTCTGAGACTGACCAGTTGCGGCGGAAGTCTCGCGCGTCTGAGGACACAGTCGGTTTCGCGAACCCCCCCTTCCCGCTTCAAGCCGCTGGAACAAAGAGAAGGACGACTCCTGGATATACCGACGCCACACAACCTGTCAATGTTCACGAGACTCCGAAACAGAACCGAAACAAGAGTTTGCGGGAAAATGGCAGCGTAAATGGGCGAGGGAGTTCGTCTGGTTCACGGGGGAAACGAATAAGTAGTTCGTATGAGAGTACGGGCATTATTGGTGCGCCATTCTCCAATTCCCCTCCTAGATCCCCATCAAATGTACTGAATTACACGCCCACAGCTCAACCCCACAGTTCTGTATCAGATTTCACCCTTTACAAGCATATCGATCCCGAAGTGCCTGAATCACAACGAGCAAGACAACTTCTCGTATGGTCCGCACACAGAGCCTCGGTCACACCCACATCCAGTTCATTACATTCGGCTCAGCAGGGGAAAGATCCACCACCAAAACTCAACTCCGAAGGAATGAAGATACTCCGACAAGTGCAGGAACAGACAGTGAAGCTGCTTGTTGACAAATTAATAGACACAAGCGTTTACGGTGATGACACCAGCACGAGTTCGTCAGCGCAGGTGAAGGCAAACGAACAAAATGTTATGAATCGAAGCAGGGAGGAAAAGTTCTTGGCCCGAATCGAACGGTATGTTCACGATGCGAATTGGATTCACTCATTCGGCGGCTGATGAATTCTGCAGATCAAAGGGAGAGGATCAGGCATGGGTGGAGGTTTCCCAGTTCTACAACTCCTACAAGGAGAACTCGGAGAGTGCTTCAAAGCGCCAACCACTGATATCAGCCAAGTCTAAGGGAAAGCAACGGGCCACCGACGCAGAAATATGGTCCTCAATCGGTCGAGAGCTACCGACGAAATTTCAGGGTCATAAGGGGGTGGATGTAGCACTGCGACTCATCAAAGAGGTTTCAACTTGCGCGGACTCCGGCACTAAATTGAAGGAAAGATTAGCTGGTATAGAATTGAAGGTGTGTTTCCCCCCTATATATTACCTTATCTTCGCCTTACATGTTTCTGTGTACAGCTGGAGGGTCTCAATCAGCGGTCTCGGGCGGCACTTGAATGCACACGAACGATTGAGGACGAATTAGACCGACGTTTTGCGGACCTCAATATTGCCATCACCTCAACAAACGTCCTACCGCCGATACCCAACGACACTCTCCCACCCAGACTACTGCATATACCACACGGTCCTAACCCGCACCCGATTATGACTGACCCGCAAGATGTGTTACGCGCGTTATCGAGGATGGACATGCAGCGGCCGCCTGCGCAAGTCGGAGATTCCGCACGACGAGCTGCAAGGGAGGCTCAGCGAGCCAACGAATCGTCGAACGTCGAGAGGAAGTTGACTGGGATCCCAAACACACCTCGGAAGGCGCCTGGGACACCTCGGAGACCGGGAACGCCTGGAAGGCGTTGAGGTAGGAAACACCTCGACACACTCCATGCATCTCCATGGTTTAGCTACAACCTACGATGGACGAATGATTAACTTATTCCATTCACCTCCGCTTTCCCTTCCCCTTCTCATACATGGATCGTATGATTTTCCCGTTGCCGTCTACACTTGCTTACAATTTTTGCTTTGCACTTTGCTCTCACTCTTGCCCGTGTATATTTCCTCACTTCACCTTCCTACATTCATCTTCGTGTCCTCTTTTCGCCATGTGTCATACCAGTAGGTAGATTCTTCTCTCGAACGTGGATTAGGTTCTGTGTCCCATTACCAAGTACGATTCTTTCATTCCCCCTCATCTCCCCCCTCTCCCCAACCACCGCCCTATGCGATTCCTCTCTCCAAACTCCCCGGAACCTAAATTCTCTACGGCCCACTCCTCCGCTCGGCTTCCTGATGATCTATTTGTTTTGTCAATGTGTAGTTATGCGAAAGAAAGCATCTTGGATAAAACTACCTAGCGACTCCGCGCTACTTAACTCGGTCCCGAAATTAACTCTCGCATGCACACTCGATTGGAAACGTAACGCGGAGCGTGGGCGGCCAACTCACTGATTGACATCATGGCGGTTATCACTAGTTATGGAAGTCTTCAAAGGTTCCAGATAGGACGCCAGAATAGACGTACATTAGCGGAGGGAGAAAGAGGTGCCAGCATCTTAACCATACATGAATATGGAAACAACAATTCAGACGACATGAGATGTACATGGGAAAGAGGGAGATCGTGCGGTACAGAATGCGAATGAGCACAGCACAAGATACTGAGACCAGAAATCAAAACAGATTAAGGCCTGCGGAGAGTAAGTAAGAGGTAGAGCAGGAGAGAGTGGAAGGGTTGGGATTAGTCCGTTGGATTCGGATCATCTTCTCCACAAGGACACGTATCATCGACATCAAATTCGTCCCGAAATCTATTCACCTATCGCAAGCATACCCACAGAACGCATGTGGATGTGAACGTGCATCACTGCGCAACCTTGAGTTCGATCAAATCGCTCTTTCGCGACCAGTAACCGCTGTTATTACGCCATAAGGTGGTGGTCGTGGCGGGTGTTACAGGTTCACGGCCACCGTTCTTTTCGATGGCTTTGACCATGAGGAGGAGCCGAGAGAGTGTGACCGATACGATGGCCCATAGGAAGCTGAGGCAGAGTGGAGGAGTCAGCGATGTAGAACTCGCATGGTGGGTTTCGAGAGGCACGTACAACACAATCACTAGAATCTCTCCAGGCTGAAGTTTAGACAAAGGTCAGTCGAGTCTCCAAATAAAGGTGAGGAGAGGATAAAATGCGTGCGCGTACTCACGTTACTGAAGATTGTTAACACGAGATTAATGAATCTTATAAATAGGAGTACCTGTTTTCCGTAAAACGAATCAACGATCCGACCGGAAGAGCAGCGAAGTGCTTACGGTAAAGAACTTAATCCCATCCCTGTGCAAACTACGAACAACCTCCGAGTTCTCTCTATAGGGCCTGTTCACTGCGTTCGCAAACATCATCACGAGTATAAAGATATCGAAGGTGACCTAAGATGATGAAAGATAGCGTGCCCAACGATCAAGAACAGAATCACACGATCGGACAACAAAGAAGACCTTCGCACCATTCCGGCCCATACCCCGATGAGCGGCATCGGTTTATGGGGAACCACACAGGATTTGATTATGGGGACCCAGCGGATGTGAGCTGCGGGAAGGATACGGGTTAAACTCAAGCAAACGACCCGTGGGGAAGGATAGCCGACCGGGAGGTAAGGCTTACACTGCAGATCGTTCACAACGAGTCCGGCACAAACTATCGTCACCCCGTAGGTGACGAAGAACCCGGCCAACAGTGCATATGTGATGATCGTTCGCTTTTCCCAAAGGGATTGGATGTGAAAAGTCACGGTCACTGAAGTTCGTTTGCTTTAGCTGTGAGCATAAGGTGACGGCCGAAAAACGCACAGTTGGCGACCGTGATTGCAACGATTGAAGTGCACGAAGCGAATAATATATAGTTGTGACATCTGGAAAAGTCTCAGGGGTGTGTAATTTCAGAGAGGTCTGCTCAACGTACATCTGTGAGAATGGGTTAGAACGCTAAGAGTTCTTCGTGGGAAGGATCGGATAGGCTTACCTCCTGGGATAATGGACCACGCAATTCCAGTAATACTGTTATTCTCGGATAAGACCGCCCATACGCTAGAGAAACCATCAAACCTACCGTAAGCGCTATAACACAGGGATCCTTCGACGAAGTATCGGTTGAACAGAAAAACGACCTTGTTCAACTCCACCGGCCGCTTCCAAATGTACTCTATCTCATCTCTGAACGTCAGTAGGTGATCCCACAGCAGAACGACGCATCCTGTCACTAAAACCAGATTATCTGTCAGGAAAACGGGCGCGTGACGACAGGCGGGTTTTGAGTACGGACAGGCGAAGTATCTTGTTGCTATGAGGGCGGGTGCGGAATCGATGAGCTTCGCAAGAGCCTGTTGATCCATCGATCCCCAGTGGTCGATAAAAATATGCCTTGACCTGAGGCGAATTCGTATCTTCAAAGAACGGAACGAAGGCGTATTCCGGACACGGTGGCGTTGGGGAGGGGGGAGGCAAACAGAATCCAAGCCCAACACCCGGGTAGTTATACACAAGGCGAGGAACAAGGAAAAGAAGATTGCCGAAGAAGGGGTGGCCACCCGGGAATGCGGAAAGGATGTGCCTCCAAGGAGATTGCCGCGGTTTCCCAAGAAACCTCCGTTCGGGTTTTATGCCAACGGTAGAAGGTGGTATCAGCGATCTCTGCGCTGGAACCAAAAAAAAAAAAAAGAGGGGCAGAACGTTGAGGTACGGTGAGGTGCGGCCGCGAATCGGGAACGAAACGACGATCGACATCAAGCTGTAGTGATGGTGCGATGATTTGACGGGGGTTAGATAGGGCGCGCCTTCATACTCCCTTGCGCTTTGATCTTGTGAATAATATCTTGGGCACATCGTCTTCGTGGAGCCGAGGAATTCAGAAGGTTCCGAAGAGTTTGGGGTTAATACTTATGAGGCCCTCTGGAAACTCGTTTCATGGAATCGCTCGATATCGAACTCGAGCTAACGGGTTGCCAAATTACGTGGTTCATATGTAGGTTTTGGTACTCAGCATGTCAGCTGTAGTCAGCTTGTGTTTGGCCTGGCAGGATGAGCCAATAAACCTGAGACCTGCATTAGCCTGCTGGAGACCAGGATGATTGATGCGTCAGACGGAAACAAACGGGAGTGGACGATTTCTGTTGTTGACGAGTGGTCACCGGTCACCGGTCATCAGTAGGCAATTTGGCCTTAGCACTAGTATCATCGCGACGGCATACCTTCAGAACGCTCTTTGATGGTTAGAACGAAGCGTGCTGATGCTACCGTTGCACTAGAGCTATTAGAAATGGTGCGAAAAATGCCTCCGTTCTCTTGTTGTCCAAAGCTCAGAGCATCTAGCGCGAACAACCAGTAACCTTTCCCAAGTCCACAGGAATTGGTCAAATGAGTTGGTGTCCATGGTTGGCAGGTCGGAAGTTTCAGTGTGGCGCGCTTACCGGGGTATGTTTGGCACGTGGCTACTTTCAAAACTCGTTGCTATTCGACCACCTACTTCTCAAGTCGAGGGTTTATGCCTGCAGGAAGCATGTCCAAGTGTCTCGCGATCTTTGCTATTCTGTTGTTCTGTCAGCTGGTCGCTGCACAGTTCGGTAGCTTCTTTGAGCAGATGTTCCAGGGCGAACACCCCGGGCGGCAACAACGACAACGACCTCCCGGTGCTGACCACTGGAGAGCACAGGCTGATGCTAGTGAGTCCTTGCCTGCGCGTACGAGAGGCACTAACCATACGTTACTTGCTACCAGTTCCTTGTTCTACGTACCTTTGCCCCGATACCCTCGTATGTGTGGATGCACCCCTGCAATGCCCTTGTCCGAATGTGGAGGATATCAAGTGTGTAATCCCCGACGCTCACGACAAGACCGCTGGTACGGTGGTTTGTGTGAGGGGTGGAGGCTGCGAAGATGTAGACGATTACATGAACGCCTGGTCGTAGCACTGTGAGTCTCGGGCCTGTTTTTCCTTCTTTTTTTCTTACCTCCGATGGGCTCCTCATTCTGACACCGCTGCTCCAGCTATCCTATCCTCGAATGTGCCCAATTGTTCATATCTTGCATAAACAGTTTGAACCACCAAGTCACAAATAAAACCACGGTATTTGATTGTTAACTGTACCGCCACTCGAAATTTGAGCTTGGGTTGGAACGAGATGCGTGGTTGTACCTAGCCTCTCCTGCGTCACTATGGCGAACATATCTACACTCGATTGCATCTTCTTAACGCTAACGAGTAACTTTCCATGGCTCCATCCTCGCCAAGAAAGAAAACTGCCAGCGCCCCAACCAATTCACTGAGACCGGGACCCGTTACGAGTTTAGAAAATATTCTGCTTTGGCCATGGAAGGTCACCCGTTGGGTGACTACTATCAGGCCTGAAGGGATCCAGTAGGATATCGACACAACCCGTCGCTCTTGGCCGCGATACACATCCCCGGTGCAACCACATTGCAGTGCTTAGCTCAGGAGATCGAAGGTAATGAGTTACAACGAATGTTTTGGTGTTTCCAGACCGTAGTAAGCCCACTGGAGTGGGTCATATCCGGGTCACCAAACGCATGCTGGAGATGCGTCGCTGGAGGATCGAAAGTTGGGGTGGGTAGGGGCAACGGCTAAAGTCAATGACAGTGTGATAGGTAGGTGGAGCGACTCACGAAATACCGCAGAAGAGATCCGCACGGGAGGAATGTCATTTTGGCCGTGAAGAAAGACTCAATGAAATACAAAGGGAAACTTGTGTGCGGACTGTCTGTGAGTACAGGAGGGGAATGTAAACAAACTGACGGGATGGACTCCAGGAGGCCGACCAACTGAACTGCAAGTGAATCTATGCGACGTCTACCCTGGAGACATGCAGGGGGGGTGGCGTGGTGCATTCTAGGCCAAGCTCAGGCTATGGGGGATCGTGACCCATTATGTATGGGACAAGTTGCCCGAAATTCGCGGACCTGAAGTACCATTCCCGCTCCAACGCCGTCGTATGGTCCCACAGTCGCCCCTTCTAGCAGAGACATTCAGTGAATAGGATGAGGAACAGGGCACTGCGGAGAACAGAGATCAGGAGTCAGAATAAATCTGGGGAAACTCAGCGTTCAGCCCTCGCTGAGTCCCCTCTCTGTTTGTGCTGGTCGCTGGAGTTGTCCACTGGGAGGAGGGTTTTGCGCCTACACTCCCTCGCAGGTGGAGATGTCCGCGCAAGGAGGCTGGATTGCCAGCCACTGCGCCACT